>APFE030078939.1:0-70173 GCA_000404065.3 Pinus taeda | reverse complement strand
GCGAACACACTCATTGGCCAACACGTACCCTGAACGGTTCGCCAATACAACCCCTTCCCTGGTGCGTAACGTTCAGTAAAAGAGGTCGTACGATATTGTCAACAACCGTCCGATTAATGTGCGCCAGATTGACGGTTATGGTAGTGGTGGCATGATTTTGTTATCCGGAGGACCTACGATAATTGCGATAACCGTTGGATGGACGTGGAGCAAAATCTACGGTTAAAAAAAAAATATCGCCATGTGAAGTAATTAATGTAAATTTATTATGGTTGTTGAATATAGGTGAAGATTTTATTTTTATTGTTTTTAATTCACGGGAGTCGGTTTCTACGATACAAGTAAAAATGTAATGTTATGTTTTTTTTTGAGATGCAATGTAATGCACCACAGTGCAAAGTAAGAAGTGAAAAAAATTACACACACAAGTGTTAATTTTTATAGTGAGAGAGTGAAGTTTTGAACTGCCTTTGAAGCAGTCTTGTTGTAATCCCTCTGTTAGAGGAAGACTTTTGTAACAATGAGTCTTCTTAATGAATAAAAGTTTTTTTTTGTATGTGAAACTCTATCTTCCCGAAACATTTTTAGTTTTTTTTTTGTGTTAAGAAACAGAGCATTATTCTTTGTTTATTTGTGTTGAAATTATCAGAAATTCCCAACAAACATATCATCTTTTCCTTTTCATATCTTTCCTTCGATGCAAAAATCAAACAAAACCAAATCTTAGCAGTGATATTAGCTCGAGCATGTGGTTTCTATGGACATCTGATATTTTTATTAATGTTCATGATTGGTTTGTAGAGATATGGAAGGTTGGATGATCAAACAACCCTGCTCAAACACATGCTGAATCTCATCCATCAAGGCATATATTATACAGGGTTATATAAACTTCACAATAAAACTTGTGCAACTTTAGTGATGAAAAATCATGTATTTATACATCCACAATGTTTGTACCAGACAGTTACATCTAGACGGTAGAAAAACAAAAATGCTAATTATTATTCACAGAAGGATTAGTTAACATATATAACATTCAATGGCGAAAAGGAAAGAAACTGCTAGATCTCAATGGAAGAATTTGTTGAAATTGTAATTTCAACTGCAACGACAGTTGAATAGTGCAGCGCATTTATTTCCAGCAAAACAGCTAGTCTTCCATCGCACCGCTTTTCACGAGCAAGTGGTTTTCCCTCCGGACGCAGCAATAACACCTAGCAGCTGACACGTGCGCAACAGTTTTGTTAAAACGGTTTTCATCGGAGCATAAAGTTCGACAGTTAGAGCCACGCGATATGGTTTGTTAACCGTCCGATGAGATCAACGGTCGATACAAGCCTACAACATGAATATTGACGTGAAGTGAATGTTTTGAGTTTGACAGCCGACTTGCCGGTAAAACAATTAATGAAATTAATTTGAGGTCGTAGAATGGTTGGTAAAATTTTAATTTTAATGTTTTTATTTTTCACGAATGTAGTTTTGTTTATGGAACAAGTAAAAATGTAATGTAATGTTTTTTGTTTTGTTTTTGTTCGTTAGTTGAGAAAAAAAGGGAGGCCGGGAGCAGTGCGTATGTGAAAAAAAAATACACAGTAGTGTAAATGTAATTTTTCTCCTGGTAATGCACAATAGTGCAAAGAAGGTTTTTGTTGGTTAATATGAAATGTAATGCGTAGCAGCATATGTAAAAGAAATTTTCACACAGCGGTAAATGTAAGAAATTTTTACATACAGCAGTGTAAAATTTCAAGAGAGACAGAGTAATTTTTTTTGTGGGGAATTGAAGTGTTCCTGGTTTGATCTCTCTGTTAAGAGGAAGATCCTTTTGTATCAGACAGTGTTATTAATGAATACAAAATTTGTTTTATGTGTGTGAAAAAATATGTTCTTTCTAGAAACAATTTTTAGCTTCCCTGTGCAAAACATAGCATTGTTTTTTGTTCAGTTTTTGTTTGGAATTATCAGAAATTCCCAACATTGGTATCAGAGCTTGTCCATACTCTTTGAAGGTGTCAAAAAATCTGAATGAAGGATTTTTTGTTGCAGCAGCTTCTCCAGCAGAGTGAAGACTCAGTGAAAAAAATCCAAGGTATTTCTTATGGTAGTTTTTGTGTTACTGTTGAAGAAACAGTCAGTTATTTTAAATACACAGTCAAGTATTTTGACGAATAGTTAAGAGTGCAAGAATCGCTGAAACCAGAACTAGCATTGGTATGTGTAATACCCAACTCCCACAATTTAATGGAAAAAACTATGACTATTGGGCAATAACTATGAGCGCCCTGCTTGCTTCACAAGAATTATAGTAATTTGTTGAGGATGGTTTTGAAGAACCAGCAGATGAGAATGAGTTTAATAATTTAACTCAGGCAGAGAAAGATCTATTGAAGAGCTATAAGAAGAAGGATTCTAAAGCCCTCTACTTCTTGTATCAAGCAGTGCATGAGAGTGTTTCCAAGGATAGCAGCAGCCAAGACATCCAAAGAAGCATGGAAAACTCTCAAGATAGCCTATCAAAGCATGGAGAAAGTGAAGACAACAAAACTACAGTCGCTGAGGAGAGATTTTGAGAATCTATGCATGAAGGAGTAAGATAATATTGACTCATTCTTCACACATGTGATTGGTCTGGTCACACAGATAAGATCTCATGGAGAGATTCTTGAAGAAAGAAGGATTGTGGAGAAATTATTAAGGGTACTACCCTCAAGGTTCGATGTGATTGTCACCACCATAGAAGAGACAAAGGATCTCACAACCTTCTCAGTTGATGAACTACATGCATCACCGATAACACATGAGCAAAGATTGAGTAGAAATGAAAAATCATCTCTAGAACATGCCTTTAAGACCCAGATGTCCTTTGGAAGAGGAAGAGGTCAAGGCAGAGGAAATAAGAGAGGAAGAGACAGAATCCAAAACAGAGGTGGAAGAAACAGTCTAGCAAATGCTCAAGGAAGGGGCAACAATCCAAATCAGAACCAAGGCCAAGGCAGCAGCCAACAAAGTGGACAACATCATGCTCAAGGACAAAGGTATGATAAATCTAATGTCCAATGTCATTATTGTAAAAAATATGGGCATTATGCAAATGAATATAGGAACAAGCAGCAAGATATGAATAAAAGAACTAATGAAAATTTCACTAAAGAAAATATCAGCCAAGATAATTTGTTTTTAACTTATGATATGGCTGAAGCAAAGAGTAAAGATATATGGTTTCTAGAATCCGGTTGCAGTAACCATATGACAAGAAGCATAGCCCTATTTTCTAAGCTAGATCAGAATGTGAAGTCACAAGTCACACTAGGGACTGATAGTAAAATTTTTGTTATGGGAAAATGAGAAGTAAATGTTTTAACAAGGAAAGGTGAAAAGAAAACCATAGCAGATGTTTATTATGTTCCTGGAATGAAATGTAACCTCTTGAGTATTGGGCAGCTTGTTCAAAAGGGGTACAATGTTTTCTTTGAGAATGATGTATGCACCATCATGGATAGAGCACCCAGCAAACGATGTATTGCTGAAGTGAAGATGACAAGGAATAGGATGTTCCCTCTCAGAATGAATGCAGATTTGAAAGGTGGAGTAGAAATAACAACAGTGACACAAGAGGCTTTCCAAAGTGAACCAAAAGATGAAAATTGATTGTGGCACTTGAGATTTGGACATCTCAACTTTGGAAGTCTTAACCTATTGAGTAGAAAAGGAATGGTAAGAGGATTACCATTGATAGAGAAACCAGACAGCTTTTGTGAAGGTTGTATCTTGGGGAAACAACACAGAGAAAGCTTTCCATCAGGGAAAAGCATAAGGGAAAAAACACCCTTAGAGATTGTCCACTCAGATTTATGTGGACCGATGCAAACTCCATCACTTGCAGACAGCCACTATATACTAACATTTATTGATGATTTTATTAGAAAAACTTGGGTTTATTTCCTGAAGAACAAAAGTGAAGTGTTTGAAATATTTTGCAATTTCAAGGCACTTGTAGAAAACCAAAGTGGCCTGCATATCAAAGTTCTGAGAACTGATAGAGGAGGTGAGAATATCTCCAAAAAAATTCTACATTTTTGTAGAGAAAATGGAATTCATAAACAGTTCACCACTAGGTACACTCCGCAACAAAATGGAGTTGTCGAAAGGAAGAATAGGACAATCATTGATATGGCGAGGAGTATGTTAAAGGAAAAACATTTGCCAAATGATTATTGGGCTGAAGTTGTACACTGTGCAGTGTACATTTTGAATAGATGCCCTACAAAAGCAGTTATGAACAGAGTGTCGAAAGAAACATGGAGTGGGAGAAAGCAAGGAGTCACCCACATGAAAGTTTTTGGATGTGTGGCTTATACACACATTCCAGATCAACTGAGGAAGAAGTTGGACAACAAAAGGGAGAAATGTATTTTCATTGGATACAGTGAGGAATCCAAAGCTTACAGGTTGTATAACCCATCCACCAAGAAGCTTATTGTGAGTAGAGATGTTTAGTTCATTAAGGAGGAAGCTTGGGATGGAAGCATACAAAAAACAATGAATGTTAAAAGTTCTTTGTCACATGATGAAGATGATGAGGAGATGGCTGAAATACATCCCCAAACAGCAGCGCCAACACAAGGGCAGCAAGCGACACCCTTGAGGAGAAATGAAAGTTTTTCTTCAACCACACCACAAGGAGGAAATTCAAGTGCTTCTTCAAGCACTTGTACACCAAATGAAAGAGATAAGAAGTTTAGAAATTTAAGTGACATTTATGAACAAAAGGCAACCAATGAAAGTATGAATTCGTTGTTTGCTTTATATTGCCATGTTGATTACCCTCTTCATTTCGAAGAAGAAACTAAGGATAGGAAATGAATAGAAGCTATGGATGAGAAGATCAATGCCATAGAAAGAAACAAGACATGGGATTTAGTTGAACTACTAAAAGGAAAGGAAGTCATTGGAGTTAAATGGGTCTACAAGACCAAGAGTAATGCTGAAGGAAAAATAGAAAGACACAAGGCAAGACTTGTTGTTAAAAGATATAAGCAGCAGTATGGGAGAAATTATGAGGAAACTTTTGCACCGGTTTCTAGAATGGAAACCGTGAGAGTAGTGTTGTCCATAGCAACACAAAACAAGTGGAAAGTTTACCAAATGGACGTGAAATCAGCTTTCCTAAATAGAGTGTTAATGGAAAAGGTTTACATTGAACAACTTCTAGGCTATGAAAAGAAAGGCCAATAGTACAAAGTGTGCAGATTGAAGAAAGCTCTTTATGGGTTAAAGCAACCACCAAGAGCGTGGTACAGTGGGATAGATTCCTATCTACTGGAAAATGGATTTGAAAAGTGTGATGGAGAACCCACCTTCTACATCAAAGAAAATGATGGTAAAATACAAATTGTTGTGTTATATGTTGATGATGTTATTTTCACAGGTAATGATGATTATCTTATTGAAAATTTCAAAACAGTGATGAAATAAGAATTTGAAATGACTGACATGGGTTTGCTGAGATACTTCTTAAGAATAGAAGTAGAACAAAATGGAAATGGGATTTTTATCTCACAAGAGAAATATGCTAATGAAGTGTTGAAAAGATTTAATATGCAGAAGAGCAAAGCAGCAATCACTCCCACAATGATCGAATTAAAACTCAGCAAAGAGGACAGCAGCAAAGATTTTGATCCTAGTTTGTACGAGAACATAGTTGGCAGCCTCATGTATTTCACTGCAACTAGGTCGGATATAATGCATGCTATTAGTTTAATTTCCAGATTCATGGAGAGGCCAAAAGAAGCACATTGGCAGGCAACAAAAAGGATTCTGAGGTATGTTAAAGGTACTAAAAGGTTTGACATTTTATACACTGCTTCAGAATGTTCAGATTTAATTGGATACACTGATAGTGATTGGGCTGGAAGTGTAGATGATCGGAAAAGCACATCCGATTATGTTTTTCACATGGGTTCAGGAGCCATTTCATGGGCTTCTAAAAAACAACCTATTGTAGTGTTGTCTACAGTAGAGGCAGAATATGTGGCACCTACAACAGCAACATGTCAAGAAGTTTGGATGAAAAGGATGTTAAGAAGTTTATGCTAAGAGCAAACAAAAAGAACTGTGATTTTTTGTGACAATAACTCAGCTATTGCATTATCCAAGAATTCTGTGTTTCATAAGAGAACAAAACACATTGACACAGTTTCATTACATCAGATAATTGTAATGAAACTGTGTCAATGTGTTTTGTTCTCTTATGAAACAAAAAATTCTTGGATAATGCAATAGCTGAGTTATTGTCACAAAAAATCATAGTTCTTTTTGTTTGCTCTTAGCATAAACTTCTTAACATCCTTTTCATCCAAACTGCTTGACATGTTGCTGTTGTAGGTGCCACATATTCTGCCTCTGCTGTAGACAACACTAAAAAACGTTGTTTTCACGCCCCCAAGCCTACGGTGGCCTTCCAACCGTGCCGGCAAGGTGCGGCACCACCCCACACTTTCTTTTTAACAATACTTATGTGTGCGGACTACGTCTAATTCACAACCGATACTTAGTTTGTCCTTCGCAACCAAGTAAAATGCATTTATCCTTTATACTTAATGAAGCCCATACTCATTCATTAACCATCGCAATTATAAAACAAGAACATCAACAATTGCAACAAGTATAAAGGGGATGGGCAACTCCCCGTAATGTGAGTCTGCCCAACCGTTTATTAAGAATATCATCTTTTTACAATACAAGTGTGCTTGGCAAATTCCAAGCCAACATTTAACCGAATTTACAAAGATAGGCAATCTGCCTTTACAATAGTTTTATGCTTCCTTCGTACAAAGAACGGTGCTCACATGAGCCACCATAATCCTCTGTCAAATCTGCACTAAAACCGTACCTCCGAACCACCGTCGTACAACCTTCGGTTTACTACCAAGTTACAACCTCATCGTACAATTTCTAAGGTAAGTGCGCATGAGAAGTGCCCACTTCCTCTCTTGTGCACAGTTCCTACTTAGCTCTTGTGAAGATTGCAAGTGCGTTTGTTGGTTGTAATGAGCTCTCCACGCTCATACATATATAGCCTCCGTGCGTGGGTGGTAGCCCTTCGGCCGACCCCCAAAACTGTGTTTCGACACTCCTCCGCGAACGCCTCTTGAACGTCGGCCTGCCCCTTCTACCATGGGTCGGCTCACCCTTCAACACTCGCTCCTCGGTGGGTATAAACTTCCATCGCACACGCACTTTCACCAAGTTCAAGTTCGTGCACTGTTTTCGTATCGTCACATCTCTTGCGGTCGTAACGTCACATTTTCTGCGATGGCGCCCGCGCTCCTCCGTCATGCCGTCGTGTATGCCTGCCCAGTGGGCACGTGCGCCCAGGCGCCCGGCGCTCGCCCGTCGCAAAACTTCCAAGGCGTTACATCCTCCTCCACCTGAAGTCGTTGTCGTCCTCGACAACATCCCAACTCCAAGCATCAAACCATGATGTCGACTCCCCTCACATATATGGCAAACATCCTGCAACATATGTAGGTCTCTATCTCCACCATGTCTCATCTAAGTGACCAACTGCCACCAAGATAATCCATACTAAAGTATGTCATAGATGTCCATGACCACTGGCCACTTGCCACAACACCTCCATGCTGCTCTCCACTGTGGAAGGCAGATCCTTCCAACATCAAGCTACATGTCCACTGCAACAAAGTGTCCACTCCATCATGTGCATCATCTTCATCATGTGCAAACTGCCCACGATATGTCAACAAGTGTTAACACACCTCAGCCATGTGCCAACATCTCATCTCAACAGTCGGAAGTCCTCTCAATCCATGACAATCAACCATCATGTCACAATCTCCACATGCTGCTCCATCGTGGAACGTTGGTCCCTCCATCTCAAGCTACATGCTTAGTGCAACATATAATGTTGACCTCATCATGTGTCGTTCCCATGTGAACTGCTGCCATGATACTCCAACACAATGCCAGCATATCTCTGCTCACCGCATGCCCCCATGTCTGAACTAGTCGGGTGATCAGTTCAACTATCACGCTCAAACAATGAGAGTGAACATCCTCATGCCACCATTAGTTGTTCCTCAAAGCATCCTGTCACATCCTGAACTCGATCAAGAATCCATTCTCATAAGTAAACCATGCTCAGGTCCATGAAGTAGTCCTCATCTCATCTGCAACATGTCCATGATGTTTGGTGTCAATGTGCTAAAGGAAATCAGCCACATCTATCCCAACATCATCCATAAGTGTGCCTCCTCAATATGAAGAGACCATCTCATCAAACTCCAACTCTCGGTTTGCCACATTCATGTCCATGAATCTACCTCCATCACATCTGCAATGTGCCATTCCTCAAGTCTGCCAAGTGTTTTAAGAGAACACCTCTCTCCATCAAGTCAAGTGTCTCAAGAGAACACCTTTCTCATGTATCCATGTGCTGCCCATGATCAAAGATCAATCAGCGCCCATGTGTAAAAAGTAGTTGAGTCTCGGCTCAACCCATACCCAAGTGTAGCCACCAAGGTATCATCATCATTGTAACTCCATCACCTCAAAGTGTCTCATACCGATCATCCACATCAAGTCACTCTTTCAAGCCATGCCCATACATGTGCTTTGAAAGTATGCACCCCATCCTGCATCAAAGTCTCTGACCTCAGCTCCTCAATGCATCAGATCCTTTAAGTTCACCATATGAAGTCCCCTAGAAGTCACAACAATCTCATGTCATCATGAGCTCCATAAGCCATCCCCAACCAACACTTTAGCAAGCATACAAGTCTCCACCCAAAGGTCTCTGCAAGATGCCTCAGCTCTCCATGTAGTAAGAATGCCCCATAGTCTGCTCACAACTCCATCCAAGTCCATGGCTTTGTTGCACAAGAGTGTACAACCTCTCCATAGGCTCATAAGTCTCCATGTCACATAAGCAAATCCATCTGCACAACATCCATGCCTTGGTACACCTCATTGGATGCCCATAAGTGACATCTCTACAAGTGCACCCACAATATGTCCATGCATAAGACTGCCATGCTCCATGTCTCCAACCTGATGTCCATGACTCTAGTTGTCCATGATTCCCAACTCATGTAGACCTCATCCCAACCATCGGTCATCCCTATCCAAGCTGCAATCTTCGGTCTAGTGAACTCGGTCACCCAACCATATCATCATGTCATGAGCTTCCTTCATCATAGCTCCTCCACCAAAGTGTCCACCAAGACTATGAGAAGTCCACCCAAAACATCATCATCACATGAGTCTCTCCATCATAGCTCCTCCAACCAAGTGTCCACCAAGACTTGCTCTTGGTTTCGGCCATGAGAAGTCCACCCAAGCAACTCAAGTGTGTGCCCTTCAATTTGCCCATGAGTCATGCCGGGCACTTAGCCATGTGGCTAAAGCACAACTCACTTCCTCCACAACGATCATCAAGTTCCACCCTTGTCACGGGCCTTTGTACCTTCTACCACAAGGTCACAAACAACCCCAACAAGCACTGCAAACATCAACAATCCTTGTTTCTCCATACAAGGTCTCATCATAAACATCCATGGTAAGATGTTCCCTAGCCTTGGCAAATTGGCTTTGCCCTTCCCTGCACACGGTCCATCTACCAAATGCTCAAATGAAACACATGTATCAACAACACTTACATCATCATCATGAGGTTCCTCTATGAGAGTACCCTCACCCATACTTGTCTGCAAACTGCACGATCCTGGTCCAACTTGATCAATTTCAAGTTCATCCTCTGTCACGGTCATGTCTGCAACATCATCGGTCATCAAGACTTCCTCTTCCTTGGTAGCACAATCTGCAACTTCATCTTGCTTCATTGTCCAACCAAGTTGAAGAAGCTCATCTTCAACATTTTTCTCCAAGACTGCAAGCTCTTCTTGAATCTGGGGATTCTCCTTTTTCAACCGCTTCAACCTGTATAAGGTAAGCAAGAGCTTCCCTTCACACTCTTCCAAACCTGCCATGCCTTGTTCTTCGTCTTCCCCGGTTCGTACTTCGTTCAAACGCCCAAACCGTGTATACCTGCCCACACACAGTTCCACTTGCCCACCTGACAAGTTCCCAAATCGTATGACCAGCACGTAGTACCACCTGCTCTACTCTACGACACCTGGTTTCAACCTTTACCAGCTTCACCAAGCACCCTGCAACCATGAACCGGCCCTTGTTCCACTTGTGTGAAACTAGCTTCCTTCACCTGCAAGTACTTAACTCCACTGTCACGAGCAACCTGCTCAAACCAAGCCCAACCGAGCGCAGATACCAACTGCCACGCCCCCAAGCCTACGATGGTCTTCCAACCGTGCCAGCGAGGTGCGGCACCACTCCACACTTTCTTTTTAACAATACTTATGTGTCCGGACTAAGCCTAATTCACAACCGATACTTAGTTTGTTCTTCGCAACCAAGTAAAATGCATTTATCCTTTATACTTAATGAAACCCATACTCATTCATTCACCATCGCAATTATAAAACAAGAACATAAACAATTGCAACAAGTATAAAGGGGAGGGGCAACTCCCCGTAATGTGAGTCTACCCAACTGTTTCTTAAGAATATCAGTTTTTTACAGTACAAGTGTGCTTGGCAAATTCCAAGCCAACACTTAACCGAATTTACAAATATAGGCAATCTGCCTTTACAATAGTTTTATGCTTCCTTCGTACAAAGAACGGTGCTCACATGAGCCACCTATAATCCTCTGCCAAATCTGCACTAAAACCGTACTTCCGAACCACCATCGTACAACCTTCGGTTTACTACCAAGTTACAACCTCATCGTACAATTTCTAAGGTAAGTGCGCACTTCCTCTCTTGTGCGTAGTTCCTACTTAGCTCTTGTGAAGATTGCGAGTGCGTTCGTTGGTTGTAATGAGCTCTCCACGCTCATACATATATAGCCTCCGTGCGTGGGTGGTAGCCCTTCGGCCGACCCCCAAAACTGTGTTTCGACCGCCCTCCGTGAACGCCTTTTGAACGTCGGCCTGCCCCTTCTACCGTGGGTCGGCCCACCCTTCAACACTCGCTCCTCGGTGGGTATAAACTTCCATCGCACACGCACTTTCACCAAGTTCAAGTTCGTGGATTGTTTTCGTATCGTCACATTTCTTGCGGTCGTAACGTCACATTTTCTACGATGGCGCCCGCGCTCCTCCGTCGTGCCATCGTGCACGCCTGCCCCGCGCCCGCCCGTCGCAAAACTTCCAAGGCGTTACACATTTCATGGGCTTCTAAAAAACAGCCTATTGTAGTGTTGTCTACAGCAGAGGCAAAATATGTGGCACCTATCGCAGCAACATGTCAAGCAGTTTGGATGAAAATGATGTTAAGAAGTTTATGCTAAGAGCAAACAAAAAGAACTGTGATTTTTTGTGACAATAACTCAGCTATTGCATTATCCAAGAATTCTGTGTTTCATAAGAGAACAAAACACATTGACAAAGTTTCATTACATCAGATAATTGGTAAGCAATGGAGAAATTGTTTTAAAACATTGCAGGACTCAGGAGCAAGTTGCAGACATTCTGACCAAGCCATTGGAACAGAAAAGTTTTGAGTTTTTGAGGACATGTCTAGGTATCACTGATAACCCAGCAGTTGAAATTAAAGGGGAGTGTTGAAATTGTTATTTCAACTGCAGCGACAGTTGAACAATGCATCGCATTTATTTTCCAGCAAAATAGCTAGTCTTCCATTGCATCGCTTTTCATGAGCAAGTGGTTTTCCCTCCGGATGCAACGATAACACCCAGCAGCTGACACGTGCACAACAGTTTTGTTAAAACGGTTTTCATCAGAGCATAAAGTTCGACAGTTAGAGCTGCGCGATATGGTTTGTCAACTGTCCGATGAGATCAACGGTTGACACAAGCCTGCAACATGAATATTGACCTGAAGCAAAAGTTTTGAGTTTGACCACCAACTTGTTAAAACAATTAATGAAATTAATTTGAGGTAGTAGAATGGTTGGTAAAATTTTAATTTTAATGTTTTTATTTTTCATGGATGTAGTTTTGTTTACGGAACCAAGTAAAAAGGTAATATAATGTTTTAAAGTAAAAAGGTAATATAATGTTTTTTTTGTGGCAATTCATTATTTGAGAAAAAAAAAAGGGGAGGCAGGCAACAGTGCATATTTGAAAAAAAAAAAAAATACACAACATTGTAAATGTAATTTTTCTAGTGGTAATGCACAACAGTGCAAAGAAGGTTTTTGTTGGTTAATATGAAATGTAATGTGCAGCAGCCTATGTAAAAGAAATTTTCACACAACAGTAAATGTAAGAAATTTTTAAACACAACAGTGTAAAATTTCAAAAGAGAGTAATTTTTTTTTGTGTAGAATTGAAGTGTTCCTGGTTTAATCCCTCTATTAAGAAAAAGATCCTTTTGTATCGAGCAGTATTATTAATGAATACAAAGTTTATATTATGTGTGTGAAAAACTCTGTTCTTAGCAGATTGTTCTATGTTCAGTTTTTGTTTGGAATAATTAGAAATTCCCAACAGAATTTTCACTTCTCAACTTAACAATAGGCCACTCGGTTTGGCCACTCGGTTTTTAATATATCACGACGAATAGTATGCTTTCATGTACAGTACAATGTTAATGTTACACCTTTGCATGTAGGGCAACTTGGGTTTGGGCTTTTGGGTTTACATGCAGCAGAATAACTATATTGCTGCATATGTTGTTCATAGAAAAGTTTTGTCCATTGAATCATACAGCAATAAATAACCCGTGTAATGTTAGAATCTGGAAACCTGTCTAACAAAGCAAAGAGAATTGGAGGAAAAAGTGATGCCTGCTTCAGATGGGCCTTGGGGCCTCATTCCCATCTCAAATCATATGACAAGCTTAGGAGATGCTAAAAGAGCCAGAGACACAGTTTCTCCCAAGAAAATTTGAATTTTGAAGTTGTTTTTATTTTTTTTTATGCATAGAAATTTATTCTAAAAGATGGTTTTCTACCAATGGTAGAAGTAATACTCATTTACATTTGTTTCATATTCATTTTCTTGTTCTTTAAAAAAAATGCTTTGATATTACCAACTGCGCAAATAATATTACTTACATTTGTCTTAAATGTGATAGTCATTTTCTGTTTCTTTATTTGTACAATGTATCAGTCTCCTCTTTGCTGGAGTGATTTTGATTACAGAACAAAATTACAAAATATAAACATAAGTGCGGTTATAAATTATCATGATGACTGGTAGATATTGGCGCATTATGCTGATAAAAAAGATGAACATCAGTGAATGATACTCTTGTCCTAAGTGGCACAAGCTGCATTTTCAGATCACTGATCAAGTTGTCCAAACAATATAGATCGCATTGACAGATGTCATGAACGTTTTCCTATGCATTCTCAGGAAATGCTCCAGTTGTATAAGTCATTTACGTTAGGCGGCTTCCTTGTAGGCTGGTCGGTTTCCACTTCCGGGCAGAGCTGTCAAATGGTATCAATTAGAGACTTCGTTAGCAGAGCGTCCTGGTGTAACAAATATTTTAAAGTAAAAGAAATCTGCTCACTGTTAGAAAGATGTTTGTGCATAGACCTTCACATGACACACACACACACCTGCAATTTTAAATGGATAAATGTTTGTGCATAAACCTTTTAATGGATGTTCGGATGAGGTTAATGACGACAACAAATGATGTTCGGAGTAGAAAAAGATTCTTCGTTCAAAATTTATCACTGTCAAGTAGTTATAGTTGCTAACATCAAATTTAAGGGTGATAATTTGCCAAACATTAAGTTCAAGGTAGCAGTTAAAAGGGTTGGGAGGTTACGTATGGCATTTACCCATCTCAGAAGTTCAATCTCTATTTTGACCATTTGACCTTTTGATTGATAGTGAGAAGAGTAAATAGCTTCAAAAAATCAGACCTTTGTCTCCAAAAATCTCCACCTTCAGTTAAGTCATAAATTCTACCAAGTTACTGACTATCAACATTAACCTCTAATTTATAATCAGAACAACTCAGTTTACTATTATTCCTTCGGCTGACCAGAAGAAAAAACGTCCCAACATCTATACATCAGCATTAAGTATCCACTATTTTAAGAGATGTACACCGCGCCCCTCGCTTTACTTCAAAAATACAAAACTATAAAATAGCAAACCTGGAAATGAAATGGGGAATTACTAAAATTTTGTTTAGCCCCTCTCCCTTTTGCCCAACCCTCTTCGCCAAATGAAAGCTCTAAACTGAAAGAATCCTACGCTTATCTGGAGTGGATTGTGTTATGACAGTTTTTATACCATTTTCCGAAAAACAAAACAATCAAATAAATCTACACACTTATAAATTTAAATTGCATTTTATATGGTTTTCCATTCAACATTGAAATTGAACCAGGCCTGACCTGGCTATGGGAGGGGAAAAAAAGACCTGCCATAAATAAAACTGAAAAATTAATCTGTCTTTTCTTCATTATACATAAATTTACGGCATCAAATCTCATATTTGAAACCCAAAAAGTTGGAAATGAAAAATTAGATGGAGAAGGTGATACCAGTGGCCTTTTGGGATTGGAAAATGACCCATAAGGCTTTGAAAGCATCGTAATAACGTCGGCCATTGATGGGCGAAGATTTACATCGGTTTGTGTACACAGAAAACCAACATGAATGCATCTAGTGGCTTCCTCCATATCGCATGATTGAATTACTGTTGGATCAACAGTCTGTGCACTTTCCCCTCTTTCGAACGAATTCCATACCTGCATTTTCATAAAGTATGGCATCCATAAGGATGACTGTAATTTAGTTTCTTGTTAAATTAGTATAGAAGTCAACAGATGAGGAATTCATATTAAAAGAAAACCCTAATCGTCTACTTGGCTAAATGGTTTACAGATGAACTAAATAACATGGTCTAGAACGAAGATATCTCAATACAATCAGAACAATGTCAGAATATCTCACCCCTCTCAAAAGTATCTTGTCTAGAAATAATTTATTTTTCCCGGTGACAAGTTCCAGGAGAACAACACCAAAGCTATAGACATCGGCTTTTGGAGATGATTTCCCGAACGTAGCATACTCCGGTGCTACATACCCGCTGCATATTCAACTCCAATGGAAAAGATAATATTGCGACGGAACTTTTAGGAGTTGAGCAATGATCAGGTGGAATTATTTGCAGAGGAAACTGTAGTGCTAGATCCTAGAAGATAAAAACTTAACCGAGAATGTAAATTCCAAACCAAAGATGTCATAAAGTAAAACTAAAATATTTCAATTTCTTTATAAATTATGCAGCCCTAGTTGTAAATAGCTTTTACTCATGCAGCCTCATTGTGAATAGATTTTGATTGTGCTACTTTGTGATGATTATGCTAAAATCTTACTAAGTTACTTTGGGCTCCAGTGTGGTGACGTGAGTCTTATCTTCAGGGAAAAGTTTTGAAATGTCGAAATCTGCTATCTTAGGATTCAGTTTCTTGTCCAATAAAATATTTCCTGGTTTAATATCTCCATGAACAATCAGCTGTGGAGAATCCCGGTGAAGATAGAGAAGCCCATTAGCTATTCCCAGGATGATGTTGTAACGCTTGTGCCAATCAAGGGCATTGCATTTGTTTGGATCTGTATCCATGCATTCAACACACCAAATCAAAACCGAACTAAATAGATTGATACATTAGTGCTTCTTTCTCTGCATATAACTTAATTAAGTGTAAGTGACTCACGGAATAGGAATTCATCAAGGCTTTTATTCGGGAAGTACTCATAAACAAGAAACCCTTCCGATTCCTCTGCGCAATAACCTAGTAGTGTCACAATATTTCGATGCCGACTTTGGGCCAAACTGTGAACTTCATTCCAAAATCGTTTCTTTCTTTGCCCAGTAATTTCAGACAGCTTCTTCACAGCTATTTCTTTTCCGTCTTGAGTAGTTCCCTAGGAGATTCAGACAAATGATCGGTATGAAACATTTTGTGAAATAAATCTTAATGGCCTTTTCTTTGTTTTCAAGCCTGTAATCTGCATCTCATGGTTATAGATTTTGAAATATACTTATTTGTAGATTCTAAAATATTTTTAAAATCGGATAAAGAGAATCTAATTCAAATAAAAGTTAAGTTTACTTTCGTTTATAACCCGACTTGAAGATGAGAAAATCTACAATCTAAATAAAAATAACCACCTTTATTCCAAAATGAATCTCCTAGTCCTACAGTTTAAATTCTTATATAGACGAGTTAAGCGTTCTGATTAGCCTATGTTACCTTGTATACATAGCCAAATCCTCCCCGCCCAACCTCTTCGCAGAAATTGTTCGTAGCGGAAGCCAGTGTTTTCCACTCGAACAGTATTGGACCATAATTGACTAATGTATTTTCCTCCGGTTGCCCATTGTCTATACAACGAAAATACAATTGCAGTAAGAAAATACATAATTAAAATAAAGATACTGGGCAAAATTATTTTATGTTTCCTTGGGACATTGAGAGTTTATGAGATTTATAATATAATAATAAGAAAAAACATCTTTTATGTTACTTATATCAAAAATGTCTCATATAATGTATTATTTTTGTGTTTGTTTTAAAATAGTATTTTGGTGGTGCTTATTTGTTTTATTGACAAATTTAGGAAGGTATATAGATTAGTCAAATTTCCATGTAGAATTAAGTGTTTCAATCGCATATATTTTATTCTCAATTCCTCTTTATTTATATATAGATATTATTTGATTTTTATTTTTATTTTTTCTTATGAAAGCAATTAAAACTAATTTTTTTTCCAAAATAGTTTATTTTTCTGATTTTGCCACTTCTCCAACTTGTCTTTTCAATCATTTGGTAAACTTCTCTTAATAATATTTTCTCCAAAACCTTCTAACAGATCATACTATTCCTTAATAATATTATCTTCAAACCCTTCTAACAGATCAGACTATTCTAACCTGGTTAACTCTAATGATTCATCATTCATATTCATTAATTTCAACATCCAGATAAATGAGGGCAAACCATCCAAACCCGGATCTGAGCAAACATCGGTTTAGAAAGGTATGCCCTAGTCAAATGCAACTGTGATGTAGAGAGACAATGATGCCCGTCAGCATCCTTCCAGGGATTTTTGCAAGCCGCTGGGTCTGTTCATTGTAAGGAATAAAAATTCGATTTTGATGCTCAGGGGCATGAAGATAAATAACAGCGAGGCCACGAATACAATGCACAGTGTGCCGAATCCCCATATCCAAAATGGTGGCAGCTTCGATGTTAGTGGTATCGCTCCAACTAGCCCTAAATTTAGGGGTTAATGCATTTATGTCAAGGAATTGAGGATGCATTGTCAAGGAATTGAGCATGCTTGTGTGGTTGTTAAGATCACTAATCACCGAGAAAAATAGTGGTGTGTAAAGAAACCATTGTTGGGATTTTATTGGTAACCCTGACCAATTTATCTAGAGTTTTATAAATAGAAATACCTTAGACAAAACCATCAATTAGCATAAATGTGAAAGCCAAAAACTGCTCCTACCTTACTATAACCACCCTAACAGTCATTCCAACTAACCCTAAACTTAGGAATATAATGTTCCCTAAACTTAGTGATATAATGCCTTTATGTTGAAGAATTTAGGATGGAAACTAATTACTTATAGCAAAACAGTATTGCTACTCTGACGGTCCTACGAGCTCAGATCATCATATGAAATACCTTTGTTTCCGCCCAATTGAGCCTGTTTCTGTTGCTCAGGCTTCATTTTCTGTATTTTTCTCTGATCAACTGGGCACAACTTCGCACGCTTCCCAGATTCCCGCAGCTTCTTCAACAAAGCATCGGCAGAAATCTTATTTCCTGAAACAATCGCATTCATGTTGACGAGATCGAAAACAACGGTCTCTACCCCTGCAACAACAAACATGTGGTTGCTAAATATCTATAATCTGCCCTTACAACAAAAACAAAGGAATTACCAAACATGCCGAATCCCAGCTTGTTACCTTCGACTTGCCGGAGAATGTCCCGGTACGCCTCCAAGCATTTGTTGGCGGGGCAGTAAATCTTCAGACAACAAGTTTGCGCCATCAGTCAATTGAATCCGAAAATTGGGCAATCCGTTCTATTTGGCCGAATCACTGGTCAAATTCAATTCGTTTTCTCAACAGATTTAGGTTTTGGGGAGAAAAATGAGGTTGAGAACATTAGGGTTTCTGGCGACGGTTTCAGAGGTGTATCGACGGCGGTAGGGTTTGAGGGCAACACAACGAATGGTTCTGGTGGTGCTTGCGCCCTCGATTCCGATCTATATGATGGGTTGTGCAGATGGTAACAACAGATCTAGGTCTGTGGGGACTACGATGAGGATCAAGAAACTTTGGGCTTTTAGTGGGGGTTTGAGCGCTGTAAGCGACAGCAGTAGGGTTTGGTCACAGTGTATCGAATGGTTCTGGGGTGTCGATTCAGATCTATATGATGGGTTGTGCAAAAGGCTTAAGGATCTTATCACGGTATATCGAATGATTCTGGCAGTGATTGCGCCCTTGTCTCGGCTCTAAAGCGATGGGTTATGAACAAGGGGTTTTTTTTTCTTTTTAACAGTGGCTTTCTTGATAATAAGTACCGGTAAATTTTGGCGAAGTCTTTGGGAAATTATTGTTCTGAACAAAGAGCCTGTAATATCAGTAAACAGATCTTTTGGATATAACTTTAGGTTTGATATTTCTTGAAGATAATTCATGTGATGTGACCTCTCATGTTTCAGTCATGGAACAAATAATCAAATAAGAAATACCCTTGAATTCGTAGAAAACTCCACGTAAGTTAGCTCAACGATCAATATCACAGAAAACTTTAGCGGTAACACCTGACGCTGTTGAAGATGGCAATTAGAACTCTTTGAAATTATGAGCAAGGGTTTTTTTTTTTCTTTTTAACACCGTGGCTTTGTTGATAATAAGTACCGGTAAATTTTGGCGAAGTATTTGGGAAATTATTGTTCTGAACAAAGAGCCTGTAATATCAGTAAACAGATCTTTTGGATATAACTTTAGGTTTGATATTTCTTGAAGACAATCATGTGATGTGACCTCTCATGTTTCAGTCATAGAACAAATAATTGAAATACCCTTGAATTCGTAGAAAACTCCAAGTAAGTTAGCTCAACGATCAATATCACAGAAAACTTTAGCGCCTTCCGGCCCTTCTCAGCTGCTTCCCTTTACTTATGAGCATCTATCCACCTGGCGTCAACCCCCCTTCTATATCGGCTGGTTAATATTCTGACTCAATCGCATTTCACTAAAAAAAAGTGACTTATCCACATACCTAATCGATTGAAATATCTGACGCTGTTGAAGATGGCAATTAGAACTCTTTGAAAACGACTCAGCCTGTGGTGTGATGAAGTAACCTTGAATTTACGGTATGAAATCCCACTGAAGTCGGTTCAAAGATGAATATCACAGAAAACAAGCCCGCATGGCAGCAACACCTGCAACTATTGATGTTGAAAGTTAGAAATTGTTGTATATATGCAGGTGGGAAGATATTCTTGTATGGGAAGATCATGCAGGGAATGAATTTTCATGGAAGCCTCGCTGGGCAGTGAGCACTGTTTGCTTGAAACATTCATTCTTCGCACGTGATACGACTTAGGACTTCCTTACATCACAGCTTTGTTTTGTGACTGTCCATTGCATTTAGCTGACATCCAAGAGTCTTTACCAATGTATCAGCAAATTATATTATATGATTGTTTACAGTAACCAATATTTAATGTGTTATTGACTTATTAATGAGTTGTATAATGAACTAACCAGTTTGTCATAGGGCATTAAATCCCCTGTACATATATGCTCTAACAAAATAACACACAGCTTTAGAGCCTTTATTTTTAATTTATGTAGCCACTAAAGCTGTGTGTTATTTTGTTATAGAGCATACATGTACCAGGACATTTAATGCACTATGACAGGCTAGTTAACCCTTTGTTTAAGATTTAATGAATTCTCAACTCTTCTTCATCTTAAAAAGGATGAAATCAAATTCAACACTTAAGAATAATCATGACTGTGTGCACTTCCTTGTTCTTTTGACCACGTTTGGATGCTGTTTCTTTTTCTTGGAGAAAGAAAAAGAAACAGCATTTCTTGGTCTAACCATTTCACTTTACGTTGCAATCTCCGCGTTTCAAATGCGCTGCATAGATAGTATAAGATCCTTGGATATCAAATTGCCTAATAATTGCATATCAAATCTGCTGAATAGCTGAACATTGGATGGTTGTACGGCTAAATCACCCCATAATGAAATCCACTGGATGGCTAAATAATTGCATGTCTGATCCATAGCTGAACCCCTAGATGGCTTTATCACTTGATAGACTTCTTGGGGTGTCTGGTAATCTCCCGATCACTATAGTCTTTGTTGCACTGTATCACGGGCTTAGATTGCAGGAGATTTTTATAATAATAAAATTATGATATAGATGGCAGGAGTCTAATAAAATGAGTAGCAAAATTATTTATACTTGTTTTTATGTTTTCTTGAGCATCTTTTAACTTACTTAGAAATATATGAACATTAAATTATTTATTTTTATTAATTATTATTTTTTATTAATGCATGATTTAATATGGGAAAAGATTTGAAAACGTTAATGCAATATATTTGATATGGGGAAAGATTTGAAAGTAAAAGATAAATGTTGATAAATTTGATAATAAATATTTTTATATAAATAAATGAAATGAAATCATTAATAAATAAATAAAATTGAAATCATATTTTATAAAGAAAAAATATTGATTAAAGTGTTTAAATATAATAAATTTAGATTTTTTTTTAAATAAAAAGAAGATTAGGTTATAATTAAAGTAATCATATCTTTCAGAAAAACTCAATTCTATGTGAGTTATATGTCTTTTAATATCCATAACAAGAAGTTTAAGTAGTTCATCTTATTCTAAGATTTGGTTGAGAGCATCCCTCTCGTTTAGCATCTTTTTGTCCAACGGAGTCTTCAGGTGCGAATAGTATGAAGATAGTGATTCTACCAACCTTGACTCTGAACTAACCCTTTCCCAATGGAGTCTTGAGATGTGAATAGTGTGAAGATAGTGATTCTACCAACCTTGAATCTGAACCAGCTCTTTGCCCAATGGAGTCTTGAGGTGCGAATAGTGTGAAGATAGTGATTCTACCAACCTTGACTCTAAGTCCTTGGTCCATGATCCACACAATTATTTTTTCCAAAACCTCAATTCCTTAAATTCTTTGGGAGTTGCATCTTACCTCTATCTCACGCAACTCAAATTGAAATTTTAGTGGGTTGTGCCCTTGAAAGTGGTGGGTTGATGCTTCGGCTCTAATGTGAACCCACAATTTTTCCAGGATCGCCTCCTGCCCTGTATTTGCGAGCTCATTGTTTGTTCATGGTTAAGGTGGGGAGAAAAGGCTTCATAAGATTAATCAATTTTAAGTCAATTGGACAAACCACATGCAACTAGCAAGGAGGAAGCACCCTTTAACAATTCTTAACAAAGGGTCCACATTTAATAGAAATGGAATTATGGTCCCTTAGAACCATAAAGGGAGAGAGGAACGAGTGTAGAAGGTCAAAGGAGCTAGAGGTGAACATTGAATGGAGGCAAGGAAAGTCCATAGCTTTCAATGGAACTGTAATGAGAAAAACAAACAAATGAGTGGAGTCATCCACTTCAAGAGCAAACTAAAACAATTCATGGGAAATGAATGAGATCTCAAGTTGACTCAGGTGACGTTAATACCCATTGGTATGCAGGTTGGTGGACACATAATTCAAAACCTCTAACAAGTGGGGAGTTGCCAGATTGGCTAGATGGTGTGGTCAACCAACTACCGCATCACCCCCTACATTTAACATTCCTATTGGCGAGTCCCCTATTGCATTTAGCACTCCAATAAAGGAGATAAACCCCGCATTTATCATGTCCATCGAGGAGGAAAGATCACTAGCTGCTAGTGTTGTGCAATCATCCTTAAGTTGGGAAGCATGGGGATTATCATGAGAGTTGTTGATAAGCATAGATGCATTGGAGCATCGTTCATTAGTGAGTCAAACAACAATTTTATTTTTTTTAACATTGCATACGAGAGGGAAGAAAGGTTGGAATTTTCATAGGAAGTGCTACTATCCAAACGAAGAAATCCTCATCTCCAAGTAGGTCACAATTTGGTTGGTGAGGATTCATAAGTGAGCTTTCTAATCATGGATATAAAAAACTGAGAGTCCCTTTTCATAAAGAGTTTCATGATGTTATTTCTAATAGCCTTCCATATTCCAAATTCAAGGGAAAATATTTTAGTAACATTATCGTTGTTGATTCCCATATAACTTGCACAAATATCAAGAATTGTACCAAAGTATGAGCGAAAGACATCATTGAAACTTGTTGCTCCTACATTTCCTTTTGAGGCTAGACCGAAGTTGAGTTTATGAAGCCAACAAATGGGAAGGACCAATGCATGGGAGAAGAGGAAAGTCGACAATGGGGTGAAGGATAATTTTGCAAGGGATGCAGAGAGAGTTTGAGATCATGAAGAATGAGAGTTTCCATGTCTGAAGCCTTCCAATTTGAATAAGAGCAAGAGTGGATAAGGATAATTTCCTTAAGATATCAAAGAAGAGTATCCAAAATAGAGTTCGACAAAGCACTTACCCCTCAAAAAATTCTATGCTTGCACTCTTTCCAAATAATCCATAAGAGGAAGCATGGGAGGAGTGACCAAGATCTATTAAGAATGGGACAAGAAAAGGGGTTGGGGTGCCAAAGGCAGATGGTGTTAAAAATATAGGAAATAGTCACAATCCAATTGGTGAAAGGGGGGTTTCGATCTTTACCACAAATCTTCAAAGAAAGGGCATACATTAAAGAGATGCTCACAATATTCTTGCTAACTATGACAAAAATGGCATATGGACAACCCTACAAGTCCCTTTGTAATCAAGTAGTCCTAGGTCTACATTTTGTTATGAGCTAGAAATCAAAGGAAAAGTTGCACCATAAGCCATAAATTTTGTCTCTAGATTTGAGTTCAAATGCACAATTGGGGGATTTGATCCTAATTTGCAATAATATTATAGGCTTCCTTTACATTGAAAGCCCTTGGGATTCATATCCCTATCTTATCCCATCTGGTTCGTCTTAGAGGGAGATATGCCTTTGTTGAAGAATATCCCCAATCTTAGTCCATTGTTTGTGCTTTTGAACGAGATTGCATTGGCCTTTTTTCTTCCTGCAACGCCATTTGGTGTTTGTAGAGGTTTCATTCCAATAGTTCGCCACTATCAATTGTGTCATTGACTTCATGTTAGCACAAGGAGTGTTGGAAATACTAAGATGGGGGTGAATCATTATTTCTTAGAAATTAGTAACTTATTAATATTTTCAGAGCATTAGTTATTCTTTAGTAGTATTCAAAATAGTAAATAAATAGTACACAATGAACGCAAGAATTTTAGGTGGAAAACCCTCTCCGGGTCAAAAGCCACCAAATGTTATTCTAATAAGTTCTTTAAATCCTCGTCCCCAACTGAAAATAAAGCTACAACTCCCTAGAAATCTAGAAAATCATTCTACTCTCGCACCCACTCGAAGGATGCCCCAATGTTCTAGGTTTTATCAGCATCAGCAGAATGGATGCACTAACACCCTAGCAAGCACCAACTTGCCCTAGCACTACCCTACCACCCTAAAATGTTTCTGGGAACCCACCTGAAGGTGACTTCAATCACCTCCGTAGCACCACCCTACCACCTTCAAAATGACAAAAATATAAATACAAATTATGGACTCCCATACCAGGGACAATGCTCCACTTACAATAATACACAATGATTTTTTTACTGACCAACAACTCTAATACCTAAACCCTTGTCCCAACAAACACTAAGACCAAAACCCTTATCTGAATACTATCCAAGCCCTTGTACCAAAACAAATGTCTTCTTCAATTTTGTACAATAGTACAAACCCTTTGCAAAATTTACGAAACTTTGGACTTACAAACCATAACAAGTACAATGATTTGAATTGTTGTACAAATGCCTTTGATGATACATTTGTAGATGATGGAACCTTGAGTGCTTTCCAGTGTTGTTGTAGAAGAGAATGATGAAGTTTCCTTGTGAGAATTGATGAACCAACTGCTAGATTGGAAATGAGCAAGATGATGAGATGCTCTGCCTGCTCTACACTTAATGATAAACCATTTGAAGAAAACCTAGAGACCTTCACAATTTGTTGATGGATTTCTTCACTAATGATTGAAATTATGAAGATGATCTAATCACTATTACATGATGGGAGATCATTGTTTGACCCTAACTTCTAAACTTCTTATACCAATGTGTTTACAAAAAAACACACCTTAAAACCTTCATTGTAATGAGGAGAACTTGAAATGGGATTGTGACAACTATATATGCCTCAGATATAAGAAAAGACTTTAAAGGAGGTCTTTGATATCTCTTCCTAGTCCTTATGCTACAAACACAAAAATGAAGGGTGAAAGGGGATCCACTTGTCTTATGTATCTAGATGGATTAAATTTAGTTAAGGGGGAACCGTTGATCAAGATGAAAAATAAAGTTGAGGAAATGAGTGAATCCATGCTGCCCTTGTTTTTGAGAAGCCAAAATATAGAAGGATCTAGTGAAAAAAAAGACCAACTTAATTTGTCAAAGGCTTTGGATGAATCAAGCTTGATAATCATACCCTCTTTTTTGGTGGTGTGTAGAGAATGATTAACTTCATGAGCCACCACAATTATGAATTAGAATTTTACATCATTCCACATAAGCGGACTTCTTTGGAGAAATGGTTGAATGAGTTTTAGCTAACTTTATAAATTATGCTGCAAAGGGAAAGCAACCAAAAGCCACTCACTTGTGTGATATTTTTAGGTGCTAAATACAAAAATGTGGCCCTAAGAGATGGAAGAATAGAAGAAGCATTTATATATTCTTACACAGTTTCCCAAATGTATGGGCATGAGAATGACCAACAATCTTGATAAAAAATTGAGGTGAATCCATCTAGGCATAGAGCCTTGTTTTTGGGCATTCCATATATTGCTTTATCGACTTCTTTCATAGTGATCAATCTTATTAGAGCATCATTTTGATGATGGGGCTACAAGATAAGGGATGTGATTTGTAACAACCCGAGGTTAAAATTTCATGTAATAAAGTTAATAAAGGAAAAATAAGACCAAGGTCATGGGACATGTATTCCAAGTTGAATGTTGCGAAAATCATCCTAGTGAGCATCACTTGCTTTTTATTATGGCTAAGAGAAAATTGACAAAGGCATTGAAAAATGAAAAAAGGCATTATTAGCATTTTATTTATGAAAATAAAGGAAATTGGGAGAAAAGGGAGATGAAAGGTCACAAGTTGCATGTGAGGAGGAAATAAAAGGAAAATAGAGAAAAAAAATGAAGAAATTAGAGGCATCCACAATAAAAAGGCATTAGAGCATCAGTTTGGGGCCCTTTGTCAATTGAGTTTTATAATTGGCTTTAGAGAGGAGAAGAGCACCAAGAGGAGAAAGAAAGAAAGCAAACAAAGGAAGGACAAGAAAGAAAAGGAAAGCAAGGATCAAGAAAGGAAGAGTTGGATTAAGCGTCTCCAACAGGAATACTTGTAGGTAACAAGTTGCATGCATGATTTCCTAGTTGTTTTTTATATGCATGGTACATGCATGTGTGTATTTGGTTCATTTGTTGTCAATGGCATGGATTTTTCTTGGTTTTACAGTGGTTTCAGCCTTGCCTTTCCATTTCTGGATATCCATGGTGTGATGGGATCCATACTTAATTGATCTTTGGATTTCAAAAAGGTTTCAGGTCCAGGTGAGGTTTTTTCGAGAAAATCCCAAGGGTTGGGGGTGTAGATGGTTTTCTCTCGTAAGCCCTCAAACGATGGGTGGAGACAGGAAATTCCTCAAGGGATGGTGAAGGAATTGTGATGCATCGAAGCTTGGTTTAGTTTTGCAATATCAGGACCACTTTAGGTGAGATCACGATAGTGTGAGGGTGGAGGTGGTTTAACCTATGGATTCCCTTGGTTTTTTATGCATTGGTTTATCCCATGAGATCACATGTTCATGCTTGGAACATGGCATAGGGGTGATTGGCAAAAAAAATGATTTGGTTCAATCCAATCTACGGTCGAGTGGTGCGTGGACGTCCCTAACTTGGTTGGTTTTTTCATATGTTAATAAGAACTAATTTCCTCTTATATTTTATGAGTAATTTTACTTGTTAAGATATGGCTTTAATGGTTGTTCTATCATTGTTATTATTCTGGTTATATGGTTGTTAGAAGCATGGTTTCATGACAGATTCAAGTTATGGCTCTTATCATTTTTTATTGGTAAATGAATAGTTATTGAATTCATGGCCTAATAGATGTTATTACAACTACTTTGAGAGGGAAATAGACCTTCTTGGTGATTCTAAGATAAGTTTCAGATCTCTACATTCAGATATGAATTTATGACTTGTAGATTTCATGTGCACTATGTGTTTGACGAAATGACTGTCATGGTTAGACCTGGCTAGGTAAAATCCTTATATAATTTATGTGTCAATGGTTTTTTCCTAGTTTCATTTATCATTTCTGAAAGTCTCATTAATTTTTGGGCAGTGATTGAGAGTCGGGCTATGAAAAGGTGTCTTAGATTTCAGGGTCGCGGGATCAAAACTGGGAAGTCTAGACTACAGTCGCTGGGAGACAGGGTTATCAGAGCGAATGGAGGGTTATATTCGTTGGCTTGCTTGTCATCAGAGTGACTAAGGCTCAGAATCACTTAAAAAGAAAGTTGGCTCAGGGTTTGGGAACCTGGAGTGGTTGTTTAGCTCTTAAGGGTCTTGTAGCACTTGAGGGAAGTCAGTAAAGTTTTAGATTATTGATTTCACTTCCTTAATTGTAATTCAAGAGTTGAGTAATGTCATAGAAGCCCTCTACTCATGCTTACCCCTCCAAGTCGATGAAAGTGGGTAAATGTGGGAGGTGGCGTTACAGAGTGGTATCAAAGCATGGTTCAAACACTTGGACTAGATGGGATAGATGCATGTGTTTATGCATGCATTGTCATGGTTATGGTTTTCATGCATGAGGTTATGGTATGCAGTTGGTATTATCATGCACTATGTTGGCATATTTATATGATTATAATTATACAGGTATCGTGCTAATTTGGAGTGATTTTGTGGATGAGATAATCATCCATTGAATGTCATCTAGGTAAGGTTTTGGTTATGGTATCTATTTAGTTTTTCTGACATGGCATGCTTGCAGGAGGAAGAGAATCAAAGATGATGAGAAAAATGGTGGACTACAGTTCATGTGACTCTCCCTACATATTAGTTAGGCAGCAAGGAGATGAGTATTCTCCTGATATAGCAGATACATTGAGGAGTTTGAGGGTAGAGATCAGAAGTTGCAAAGAAGACAATGATAGGTTGGTTGAGGGTTAGGAAAGACTTTCGAGGGCTCAGGAAAAGCAGGTAGAAGTCAATGCAATCATACGTCATAGTTTTTCAATCTTGTAGAGACATGGACAGTTGAGGATTATTCAAGAATAGGAAGAGAAGACTAATGGGGCATATGGTAGCATGTATGAGTAAGAATATAGGTTGGATAGATGGCACATAGTTAAAGGTGGAAGATCATTGGGTACACCTAACAGGAGGACTGATATGTATCTTAGATTTCAGGGTCGCGGGATCAAAACTGGGAAGTCTAGACTGCAGTCACTGGGAGACAGGGTTATCAGAGCGAATGGAGGGTTATATTCGTTGGCTTGCTTGTCATCAGAGTGACTAAGGCTCAGAATCACTTAAAAAGAAAGTTGGCTCAGGGTTTGGGAACCTGGAGTGGTTGTTTAGCTCTTAAGGGTCTTGTAGCACTTGAGGGAAGTCAGTAAAGTTTTAGATTATTGATTTCACTTCCTTAATTGTAATTCAGGAGTTGAGTAATGTCATAGAAGCCCTCTACTCATGCTTACCCCTCCAAGTCGATGAAAGTGGGTAAATGTGGGAGGTGGCGTTACAGAGTGGTATCAAAGCATGGTTCAAACACTTGGACTAGATGGGATAGATGCATGTGTTTATGCATGCATTGTCATGGTTATGGTTTTCATGCATGAGGTTATGGTATGCAGTTGGTATTATCATGCACTATGTTGGCATATTCATATGATTATAATTATACAGGTATCGTGCTAATTTGGAGTGATTTTGTAGATGAGATAATCATCCATTGAATGTCATCTAGGTAAGGTTTTGGTTATGGTATCTATTTAGTTTTTCTGACATGGCATGCTTGCAGGAGGAAGAGAATCAAAGATGATGAGAAAAATGGTGGACTACAGTTCATGTGACTCTCCCTACATATTAGTTAGGCAGCAAGGAGATGAGTATTCTCCTGATATAGCAGATACATTGAGGAGTTTGAGGGTAGAGATCAGAAGTTGCAAAGAAGACAATGATAGGTTGGTTGAGGGTTAGGAAAGACTTTCGAGGGCTCAGGAAAAGCAGGTAGAAGTCAATGCAATCATACGTCATAGTTTTTCAAACTTGTAGAGACATGGACAGTTGAGGATTATTCAAGAATAGGAAGAGAAGACTAATGGGGCATATGGTAGCATGTATGAGTAAGAATATAGGTTGGATAGATGGCACATAGTTAAAGGTGGAAGATCATTGGGTACACCTAACAGGAGGACTGATATGTATGGGTTTCATTCTAGTTCCTCATCCAAGATACATCATCACCATCATCACCGTCATCATTCTTATAGGATGAATGAGTACTTTCATAAGGAGTTTAAAAAATTCAAGCCTCCTACATTTAATGGAGAGATGAAGAAGTGAGAAGATGCAGAGGCATGGTTGCTTGGAATGAATAAATGCTTCATATTTCATAACTACTTAGATAACATGAAAGCTAAGATAACTACCTTTACCTTAAAGGGAAAGAAGATATATGGTGGGAAGATGTGAAGCATGACAGAGGCATTCGAGAGGAAGAGTTGATTTGGGATGAGTTTGAGAGACTCTTCAAGAAGTACCAGTATAAAAGATATTATGATGACAAAGCTAAGGAGTTTTATGAGTTGTATATGGGTTCCATGACAAATGATGAGTATATTAGAATATTCTTGGAGTTTTTGAGGTCTGTGCCTTACCTCAAGGAAGAGAAAGAAAAGATTCAAAGGTTCATCAGTGGGTTTCTAGTAGCATATAGAGAGCGGATTGAGTTTGATGAGCCTTAGTCGCTGAAGGAAGCCATCAGGGAACTAAAGCAATGTTATGAGAAATCAAAGCGTAAATTTGAGCCTAAACGTGATTTGAAGGGGAATGGGAAAGTTAAAGGGAAATGTCCATCGAAGTAAGGAAGACCTTAG
Source organism: Pinus taeda (assembly GCA_000404065.3). Classification (NCBI taxonomy): domain Eukaryota; kingdom Viridiplantae; phylum Streptophyta; class Pinopsida; order Pinales; family Pinaceae; genus Pinus; species Pinus taeda. The sequence goes on along the minus strand of APFE030078939.1, from coordinate 40,696 downwards.
GATGCAGGTGGGAAAGAGAATGTTGTTCCTTACAAGAAGTTTAATGTAGTTGAGAAGGGACATGGGTCGCAAACTGGAGAGAAACATAATAGAAGTGATGGTAGAGGACCGTTGTGGTGTTGGATTTGTGGCAAATATCATCGCAAGAAGGATTGTCCATTGTACGAGGGTGGCAGGCCTCAGATCTATAGTGCTCAGGAGGCACAGATAGTTGGGGATGTTGGTCATAACATTCCTCGGATTTATGCAGTCGTGGAAAACAATAAAGCATATCACCAAGCATCCATTATTGAAATTGAAGGTAAGCTCTGTGATCAAGTTGTTTCTATTTTGATTGATCCTCAATCAAATTATAGTTATGTTAATCCTAACCTGGTGGATAAGCTTGGTTTAAGAAAAGAATTGCATGCAGAGTCTTGGTTGGTGCAGTTGGCTACAGGTACTAAGAAGAGAGTTCATCATTGGGTAAGAGCTTGTGCATTTGAGTTGAATGGTATGCCTACATCAGCACATCTAAATGTACTTCCATTGGGATCATAGAGCATGCTTCTTGGTATGGATTGGTTGTATCTTCATGGGACCAAAGTAAATTGTTATGAAAAGGCTATTGAGTGCCTCGATGATAATGGGGAAAAGAAAATCCTATAGGGAAAGAATAATCCAACATCGGTGAGGATGATTACAACTATGCAAGCTAAGTGTAATTGTAGGAAGGGGTGTGTACTATTTTCATTTCATATTTTTAGTGATAAAGGTAAGGATGTTGAGGGTACGCAATGAACGCAAGAATTTTAGGTGGAAAACCCTCTCCGGGTCAAAAGCCACCAAATGATATTCTAATAAGTTCTTTAAATCCTTGTCCCCAACTGAAAATAAAGCTACAACTCCCTAGAAATCTAGAAAATCATTCTACTCTCGCACCCACTCGAAGGATGCCCCAACGCTCTAGGTTTTATTGGCATTAGCGAAATGGATGCACTAACACCCTAGCAAGCACCAACTTGCCCTAGCACTACCCTACCACCCTAAAATGTTTTCGGGAACCCACCTGAAGGTGACTTCAATCACCTCCGTAGCACCACCCTACCACCTTCAAAATGACAAAAATATAAATACAAATTATGGACTCCCATACCAGGGACAATGCTCCACTTACAATAATACACAATGATTTTTTTTACTGACCAACAACTCTAATACCTAAACCCTTGTCCCAACAAACAATAAGACCAAAACCCTTATCTGAATACTATCCAAGCCCTTGTACCAAAACAAATGTCTTCTTCAATTTTGTACAATAGTACAAACCCTTTGCAAAATTTACAAAACTTTGGACTTACAAACCATAACAAGCACAATGATTTGAATTGTTGTAGAAATGCCTTTGATGATACATTTGTAGATGATGGAACCTTGAGTGCTTTCCAGCATTGTTGTAGAAGAGAATGATGAATTTTCCTTGTGAGAATTGATGAACCAACTGCTAGATTGGCAATGAGTAAGATGATGAGATGCTCTCCCTGCTCTACTCTTAATGATAAACCATTTGAAGAAAACCTAGAGACCTTCACAATTTTCTCATGGATTTCTTCACTAATGATTGAAATTATGAAGATGATCTAATCACTATTACATGACGGGAGATCCTTGTTTGACCCTAAATTCTAACCTTCTTATATCAATGTATTCACAAAAAAACACACCTTAAAACCTTCATTGTAATGAGGAGATCTTGAATTGGGATTGTGACAACTATAAATCCCTCAGATATAAGAAAAGACTTTGAAGGAGGTCTTTGATAGCTCTTCCTAGTCCTTATGCTACAAACACAAAAATGAAGGGTGAAAGGGGATCCACTTGTCTTATGTATCTCGATGGATTAAATTTAGTTAAGGGGGAACTGTTAATCAAGATGAAAAATAAAGTTGAGGAAATGAGTGAATCCATGCTGCCCTTGTTTTTTAGAAGCCAAAATATAGAAGGATCTAGTGAAAAAAAAGACCAACTTAATTTGTCAAAGGCTTTGGATGAATCAAGCTTGATAATCATACCCTCTTTTTTGGTGGTGTGTAGAGAATGATTAACTTCATGAGCCACCAGAATTATGAATTAGAATTTTACATCATTCCACATAAGCGGACTTATTTGGAGAAATGAGAGAGGGTTGAATGAGTTTTAGCTAACTTTATAAATTATGCTGCAAAGGGAAAGCAACCAAAAACCACTCACTTGTGTGATATTTTTAGGTGCTAAATACAAAAAAGTGGCCCTAAGAGATGGAAGAATAGAAGAAGTGTTTATATATTCTTACACTGTTTCCCAAATGTATGGGCATGAGAATGACCATCAAGCTTGATAAAAAATTGAGGTGAATCCATCTAGGCATAGAGCCTTGTTTTTGGGCATTCCATAGATTGCTTTATTGACTTCTTTCATAGTGATCAACCTTATTAGAGCATCATTTTTATGTTGGGGCTACAAGATGAGGGATGTGATCTGTAACAACCCGAGGTTAAAATTTCATGTAATAAAGTTAATAAAGGAAAAATAAGACCAAGATCATGGGACACGTATTCCAAGTTGAATGTTGGGAATATTATCCTAGTGAGCATCACTTGCTTTTTATTATGGCTAAGAGAAAATTGGCAAAGGCATTGAAAAATGAAAAAAGGCATTATTAGCATTTTATTTATGAAAATAAAGGAAATTGGGAGAAAAGGGAGATGAAAAGTCACAAGTTGCATGTGAGGAGGAAATAAAAGGAAAACAAAGAAATAAATGAAGAAATTAGAGGCACCAACAATAAAAAGGCATCAGAGCATCAGTTTGGGGCCCTTTGTCAGTTGAGTTTTATAATTGGCTTTAGAGAGGAGAAGAGCACCAAGAGGAGAAAGAAAGCAAGCAAACAAAGGAAGGACAAGAAAGAAAAGGAAAGCAAGGATCAAGAAAGGAAGAGTTGGATTAAGCGGCTCCAACAGGGATACTTGTAGGTAACAAGTTGCATGCATGATTTCCTAGTTGTTTTTGGCATGCATGGTACATGCATGTGTGTATTTGGTTCATTTGTTGTCATTGGCATGGATTTTTCTTGGTTTTACAGTGGTTTCAGCCTTGCCTTTCCATTTCTGGATATCCATGGTGTGATGGGATCCATTCTTAATTAATCTTTGGATTTCAAAAAGGTTTCGGATCCAGGTGAGGTTGTTTCAAGAAAATCCCAAGGGTTGGGGGTGTAGATGGTTTTCTCTCGGAAGCCCTCAAAAGGTGGGTGGAGATAGGAAATTCCTCAAGGGATGGTGAAGGAATTGTGATGCATCGAAGCCTTGGTTTGGTTTTGCAATCTTAGGACCGATTTAGGTGAGATCACGATAGTGTGAGGGTGGAGGTGGTTTAACCTATGGATTCCCTTGGTTTTTTATGCATTGGTTTATCCCATGAGATCACATGTTCATGCTTGGAACATGGCACAGGGGTGATTGGCTAAAAAAATGATTTGGTTCAATCCAATCTATGGTCGAGTGGTACGTGGACGTCCCTAACTTGGTTGGCTTTTTCATATGTTAATAAGAACTAATTTCCTCTTATATTTTATGAGTAACTGTACTTGTTAAGATATGGCTTTAAAGGTTGTTCTATCATTGTTATTATTCTAGTTATATGATGGTTAGAAGCATGGTTTTATGACAGATTCAAGTTATGGCTCTTACCATGTTTTATTGGTAAAGGAATGGTTATTGAATTCATGGTATAATAGATGTTATTACAACTACTTTGAGATGGAATTAGACCTTCTTGATGATTCTAAGATAAGTTTCAGATCTCTATGTTCATAAATGAATTTATGACTTGTAGATTTCATGTGCACTATGTGTTTGACGAAATGATTGTCATGGTTAGACCTGGTTAGGTCAAATCCTTATATAATTTATGTGTCAATGGTTTTTTCCTAGTGTCATTTATCATTTCTGAAAGTCTCATTAAGTTCTAGGCAGTGATTGAGAGTCAGGCTATGAAGAGGTGGCTTAGATTTCGAGGTCGCAGGATCAAAACTGGGAAGTCTAGACTGCAGTCGCTGGGAGGCAGGGTTATCAGAGTGAATGGAGGGTTATATTCGTTGGCTTGCTTAACATCAGAGTGACTAAGGCTCCAGATCACTTAAAAAGAAAGTTGGATCAGGGTTTGGGAACTTGGAGCAGTTGTTTAGCTCTTAAGGGTCTTGTAGCACTTGAAGGAAGTCAGTAAAGTTTTAGATTGTTGATTTCACTTCCTTAATTGTAATTCAGGAGTTGATTCATGTCATAGAAGCCCTCTACTCATGCTTACCCCTCCAAGTCGGTGAAAGTGGGTAAATGTGGGAGGTGGCGTTACAGAGTGGTATCAGAGCATGGTTCAAACACTTGGACTGGATGGGATAGATGCATGTGTTTATGCATGCATTGTCATGGTTATGGTTGCCATGCATGAGGTTATGGTGTGCAGTTGGTATTATCATGCATTATGTTGGCATATTTATATGATTATAATTATACATGTATCGTGCTAATTTGGAGTGATTTTGTAGATGAGATAATCATCCCTTGAACATCATCTAGGTAAGGTTTTGGTTATGGTATCTATTTAGTTTATCTAACATGGCATGCTTGCAGGAAGAAGAGAATCAAAGATGATGAGAAAAATGGTGGACTATAGTTCATGTGACTCTCCCTACAAATTAGTTAGGCAACAAGGAGATGAGTATTCTCCTGATATAGCAGATACATTGAGGAGTTTGAGGGTAGAGATCAGAAGTTGGAAATAAGACAATGATAGGTTGGTTGAGGGTTAGGAAAGACTTTCGAGGGCTCAGAAAAAGAAACAGAAGTCAATGAAATCATACTTCATAGTTTTTCAAACTTGCAGAGACATGGACAGTTGAGGATTATTCAAGAATAGGAAGAGAAGACTAATGGGGCATATGGTAGCATGTATGAGTAAGAATATAGGTTGGATAGATGGCACATAGTCAAAGGTGGAAGATCACTAGGTACACCTAACAGGAGGACTAGTATGTATGGGTTTCATTCTAGTTCCTCATCCAGGATACGTCATCACCATCATCACTATCATCAGTCTTATAGGATGAATGAGTACTTTAATAAGGAGTTTAAGAAATTCAAGCCTCCTACATTTAATGGACAGTTGAAGAAGTCAGAAGATGTTGAGGCATGGCTGCTTAGAATGAATAAATTCTTCATATTTCATAACTACTTAGAAAACATGAAAGCTAAGATAACTACCTTTAGTCTTAAAGGGAAAGCAGATATATGGTGGGAAGATGTGAAGCATGACAGAGGCATTCGAGAGGAAGAGTTGATTTGGGATGAGTTTGAGAGACTCTTAAGGAAGTACCAGTATAAAAGATATTATGATGACAAAGCTAAGGAGTTTTATGAGTTGTAGATGGGTTCCATGACAAATGATGAGTATATTAGAAGATTCTTGGAGTTGTTGAGGTTTGTGCCTTACCTCAAGGATGAAAAAGAAAAGATTCAAAGGTTCATCAATAGGTTTCTAGCAGCATATAGAGACCGGATTGAGTTTGATGAGCCTTAGTCGTTGAAGGAAGCCATCAGGGAACTGAAGCATTGTTATGAGCAATCAAAGTGTAAATTTGAGCCTAAATGTGATTTCAAGGGGAATGGGAAAGTTAAAGGGAAGTGTCCACCGAAGTAAGGAAGACCTTAGGATGCAGGTGGGAAAGAGAATGTTGTTCCTTACAAGAAGTTTAATGCAATTGAGGAGGGACATGGGTCGCAAACTGGAGAGCAACATAATAGAAGTGATGGTAGAGGACCATTGTGGTGTTGGATTTGTGGCAAATATCATCGCAAGAAGGATTTTCCATTGTACCAGGGTGGTAGGCCTCAGAACTATAGTGCTCAGGAGGCACAGATAGTTGGGGATGTTGGTCATAACATTCCTCGGATTTATGCAACCATGGAAAACAAGAATGCATATCACCAAGCATCCATTATTGAAATTGAAGGTAAGCTCTATGGTCGAGTTGTTTCTATTTTGATTGATCCTCAATCAAATTATAGTTATGTTAATCCTAACCTGGTGGATAAGTTTGGTTTAAGAAAAGAAGTGCATGCAGAGTCTTGGTTGGTGCAGTTCGCTACAGGTACTAAGAAGAGAGTTCATCATTGGGTAAGAGCTTGTGCATTTGAGTTGAATGGTATGCCTACATCAACACATCTAAATGTACTTCCATTGGGATCATAGAGCATGCTTCTTGGTATGGATTGGTTGTATCTTCATAGGACCAAAGTAAATTGTTATGAAAAGGATATTGAGTGCCTCGATGATAATGGGGAAAAGAAAATCTTGTAGGGAAAGAATAATCCTACATCAGTGAGGATGATTACATCTATGCAGGCTAAGTGCAATTGCAGGAAGGGGTGTGTACTATTTTCATTTCATATTTTTAGTGATAAAGGTAATGATGTTGAGGGTATGGAAGTCCTCAAGAAGTATCTTGTCTTGTAGTAGTTTTAGGATGCATTTCCAGTAGATATTTCATATTTGTCTCCTCACAAGGAAGTGGACTTTTCTATTGAGTTGGTACTAGTAGTAGCATCAAAGGTACCTTACAGGATGAGCACTCCAAAGTTGGTGGAATTGAAGTTGCAGTTGAAGGAAATGCTTGACAAGGGATACATTAGACCAAGTGTATCACCTTGGGGTGCACCAATATTGTTTGTGAAGAAAAAGGATGGTACTCTGAGGTTGTGCATTGATTATAGGAAGTTAGACAAGGTGATGATCAAGAACAAGTACCCATTACCGAGGATTGATGATTTTTTTGATGAGTTGAAGGGACCAATAGTGTTCTCGGAGATTGATTTAAGATATTCGGATATCATCAAGTGCACATCAAAGAAGAGGACATCTATAGGACTTCTTTCCAGATCAGGTATGGGCATTATGAGTTTGTTGTGGTTCCTTTTGATTTGACTAATGCTCCAACTACTTTCATATGCTTGATGAATAGTGTGTTGTGTCCTTATTTGGACAAGTTTGTGATAGAATTCATTGATGATATATTGATATACTCTAAGAATGAGGAAGAGTATGTAAAACACTTAGCAGAAGTATTGAGATTTCTATGAGAGCATTAGTTGTACACCAATATTAGTAAGTGCAACTTCTTTCAGACAAAGGTACATTATTTGGGACATGTCTCCAAGGAAGGAATAGTAGTGGATCCAGAAAAGATAAGAGCTATCATGGAATGGACAACTCCTAGAAATGTGGATGAGGTCAGATCATCCATGAGGCTAGTAGGTTACTACATGCAGCTCATCAGGAAGTTCTCACAGATTGCATATCCTGTTACATCATTGCATGGGAAAGGAAAGAAATTTGAATGGATAGAGGAATGTGTAGCTAATTTTGAGTAGTTGAATTAGTTGCTTACAAATGTTCCATTTCCAAAGATTGCAGATCCAGATAAAGAGTCCATGGTGTGCACAAATGCTTCCATGAAAGGACTGGATGGAGTCCTGATGAAGGAGGGACAAGTGGTGTGCTATGAGTCAAGGAAATTGAATGAACACAAGAAAAAGTATGTGACTTGTGACCTTGAGTTGGCAACGATTATTCATGCCTTGAAGATGTGGAGGCATTATCTTCTTGGCAGGAGGTTTATTTTGATGAGTGGCCGTAGTGGAATGAGATATCTATTTGGCCAACCTAATTTGAATGCCAGGAAAACTAGATGGTTGGCTACCCTTAGTGAGTTTGACTTTGAGATCAGATACATTAAAGGAAAGGAGAACATGGTTGCAGATGCTCTCAGTAGGAGAGTGTAGGTAAACCATGTTGCAACTGTGAGCTCTTATGGAACAAATTTACAGGATCAAATTCAGAAGGACAGTAGGATGGAAACAGGGAACTTAGGGATAGGTTAAAACAAGGTACAGGTGAACAGGATGTGGACTATTATCTCATGGCAAATGGCTTGGTGTGATTTAGGGACAAGATCTATGTGTCAAATGAGAGTGAGCTTAAGAAGTTTATCTTGAGGGAGTTTCATGTTAATCCATATTCAGGTCACCCATGATATTAGAAGAAATTGAAAGTTGTGAAGAATTTCTACTATTGGCCAACTTTGAAGAAGAAAGTGGTGGAGTTTGTTGCTAGATGCTTAGATTGTCAGTAGGTGAAAGATGAGTGTAAGCACCCAGCTGGTTTGTTACAGTCTATTTCGATTTCAATGTGGAAATGGGAAGTCATTTCCATGGATTTCATTATAGGTTTGTTGGGGACATCGATGCAACATGATTCCATCATGGTTGTGGTTGACAGGTTGAGCAAGGTAGCTCACTTCATTCCAGTGATGATCAGGTGCTCAGAATTAGGCTCAAAAACAAAAGTGTCTGAATCTTGTTAAACTTAGATTCAGATCGAAGATCTCGTCATTCTGATTCCAACGGTTTGAATGAAACTCAAATCCCAGCTTGTATGCAGAATTTAGAGCAAGTCAAAGTTCGTGTTTGACTTGCTCACATGGCAGGATTGGATGATGTGGCAAGGTCCTTCAATGAATGAGGAGGCGCCATGTGGCAATCCACCATTGGACCCCACATATCACAAATCGAAGTAAGGTAGGTCAGCTTTAAAAATCATCCGCCGAGAAGGGGAGGGTTGCGATGTGATAAGGCATGCGGGAAGGCTTTCAAGAATCGCCCTGAGGCACGATGCGATAGATCGCAATTGCACATCGGTGAAGTGAAGGCTTTACGGAAAATTGGCCCCGATAGGTTTGGGTTTTGATGCGATATCACAATTGCAAATCGCAATGGTGCAAAGTCCTGCATTATGATCACTCGTCAATTCACCACCAAATCGCGATTTGCGATAAGTTCCCATATGCGAGAGGTTTATTAGTTCCAGTTTATAGTGTCGTCGAGTTTTCTACATCACAATCGCACAATCGCCCACCACGTACACAAACCTTAAGCTCAACCGTCCTTGTCGATTATGATTTGCGATAGATAGTCGGTGCCTATGGATTATGGCCTGTCGCGTGGAAAAATTCTCGTTCGGTTAGCAAATTGTTGGAGCGAAATTATGGGTTCGTGTCAGATGTGAAGCAATTTTCTTAAGTTTTTCACCGAATTGGATGGAAAAAAGAGGCTAGATGGCCATTTTTGAACATTCTAGACTAATTGGAGCAGGTTTCAGAAGCATTTGAGCATTGTAAACACAAATTTTTACATTTTTGAGCATAATAAAGAGGCCCAAGCCATTGGAAACTGGACCAAGGAGACGTAGCCCAGGAGGTGTGAAATCCTTTATCATGTGCTTGATATAATGTGTTTTTGATGATGTTCTGGACATGTTTATGTTTTTGTTCATTTTCTGGTTTATGTTAAATTTCTCATAAAATTAACATAAAAACTCCTCATTTTACTTACAAAAATTGATGAATCCTTAAGCACAATGAAATAATTTTGTTTATAATCTGAGGAAGATCTTAGCATTGCAAACTAATATCCTAAATCAAATCAATTTTTTATCAGAGCACTATGTTTTCTTTGTGAAAGAAGGATTTAATTGTTTGCAACTTTATTTCATGCTTACAAGGTTAAAACTCAAAAGAGGTGAAGGAAAGATGGCTGGAAGCCTTGAAGTTGGGTCAAGGGGAAGAAGAGCAAGGTTGCCACAATCTCTAACACTAGTTTAGCCTCAAGTTGCATTTGAGACTCCAGAGATCATGTCTCATGAAGGAGAACCTACAAACATAACAGAAGATGAGAAGAGCTTCAGAAAGGCTTTCTTTGATATGATAGAGATGGTGAGGGTCCTCTATGAAGAGAGGAATAACAGGTTACAAGGAGAAAGTTTCAAACCTCCCAAAGGAGAAGGCTCTTCAGGAGGAGGTAATGGAAAAGCAGGTAATGGGAATGGAGAAAAACCTCCACCCTCTCCACCATCTTCTTCAGGTTCTTCTTCACAAGCATCTTAGCCCTTTTCCACTAACAAAACCCTTACTCATACTCATCATCATTCTTCAAAAGGAACGGGTAAATCATCTTTTTAAAAATTGATGTTAAATTGGAGTTCCCCATGTATAATGGTGAAGTGAATGCAGAGAAGCTTGATAATTGGATTCATTAGTTGGAGGTTTATTGCAGGATTCAAAACCTTCAAGTGGATGACATAAAGATTTAGTTAGCTTCCTTGAGATTGGAGGGTGTAACACTAGTATGGTGGGAATCAAAAACCCAAGAGGAGATTAAAAAACACAGTAAGATCTCAATTTCTTGGAATGATTTCATTATTGCAATTAAAAGAAAATTCTACCCTCTAGCTTATATGTAGCAAGCCATCATGAAGTGGTAGAACTTTAGACAGCTTAAAGGTCAAAATGTGCAAGATTACACTGAATAATTTAGAAAAAAGTCTTTGATGTTAGGTATAGATTTGCAATCACAGGACACTTTGCTGAAGTACTTAGAGGGTTTACACAGTTACCTTAGGCATACTATATTAATTTTTAATCTCAATAATCTAGATGATGTGTGTGTGCAAGCCACTGATCTTGAAGCAAGAGGGAAAAACACCCCAAAAGAAGGTAGTAAAAATCCATTTAAGAGTAAGGGAAAAGAAAAGGCTTTCAAAGGGAAGTCAAAGAAAAATGTGTATATCAAAAAAGAAGGAGAGAAAGTTACATGCAAACACTGTTCCAGAGAGGGCCGTGATGAAGCTCACCGTTGGAAGCTTCATCCCGAAATGAGACCAAAAAGAAACAAAAAAAAGGGAAAACAGAAGACAACCACAACCACTCAACAAGATTTAGGATCCGTTTCGGGCGATGAAAATAAAATCACAACCATGGGGTTAAAAGGAAAAGAATTCATTGCCAGCACTAGTTCTTCATACTCTCAAAATGAAACTCCAAATGAAAAGGAGAGAATAGAATTGTTTGACATAAGAGTGATCTCAAAACATAACAAGATTGATACATTGTTCAATAGTGCCTCTCAAGCCAATGTTATCTCTGAAAACGTTGTCAAGAGTTTAAATATGGAAACTATTCCACATCATAAACCGTATCCACTTGGACGGGTATGTGACAATGTGCAGTTGCAGGTTACAAGAAAGTGTAAACTAAAATTCGCTATCACTGCAAAATTCATAGATGAAGTGGAGCTTGACGTTGTGTCGTTAGATATCTATGGCATCATTTTGTGAAGCCTATACCTTTATGACAGAAAAGCTATTTTCCATCGACATGAAAATAAATATCATTTATTTAAAAATGGAGTAGAATATATTGTGAGAGCTCACATCAAGAAAACAAATATTTCGCTTGTTAGTGCAGGGCAAATGAAAAGACTGGTGAATTCGAGCAAGAATTTTTTGCTTCTCATGATAAAACCCAAAAATGATGTTTATAATGAAGATTTTAGAGGTTGTGATTCGAATTTGAAATCTAAATTGGTTGACGTAGTTAATCAATATGACGAAATGTTTTAGGAACCAAAGGGATTACCTCCCAAGAGATGAATCCAACACAAGATACAACTGCAACAAGATTGTCCTCTTCCTGACATTAGCATGTACAGGATGTCAGTGATGGAAAGCGTAGAAATTATTGTGCAAATCCGAGAGTTGTTGAATAAAGGGATCATCAGGCCATCTTCCTCGCCTTGTGGGTCACCTATTGTCTTGGTGCGAAAGAAGGATGGAACATGGCACATGTGTGTTGAATTTCGTGCATTAAACAAAATTACGGTAAAGAACCGTCACCAACTGCCTTGAATAGATGATTTACTAGATCAATTGAAAGATCCAAAGTATTTTACTAAGTTGGACTTAACGAGTGGCTACCATCAAATTAGAATAGTTGAAGGAGACATTTGGAAGAAAACATTCAAAACAAAATAGGGTTTATTTGAATGGCTAGTTATACCGTTTGGTTTATGTAATGCTCCTGCTACATACATGCGTGTGATGAATGATGTGTTGAGGCTATTTCTAGATGAATTTGTCATAGTCTACTTAGATGACATCTTAATTTTCAATAAATCTCATGATGAACATGTCATGCATGTAAGAAAAGTACTTGATGTCTTGAAAAAAGAACAATTGTATCTTAATATGTCAAAGTGCAAGTTTGGAAAGACTTATTTAGTTTACTTGGGTCGTATTGTTGGATGAGGTGAGTCGAAAATAGATCCCTCCAAGGTTGGTGTCATTTTAAATTAGCCAAGGCCCAACACAGTTACAGAGGTAAGAAGTTTTCTGGTAGTAGCCCAATATTGGAGGAAATTCATTTGCTAATTTCTCTCTTATAACAACTCCTTTGCATGCGTTGACAAGCATGAAAAAGGTTTTTCAGTGGGGAGGCAAACAGAAAAAGGACTTTGATGCATTGAAGAAAAAGATTAGTATAGCTCCCGTACTCCTGTACTCACACTTCTAGACTTGAGACGGTCATTTGAGATTCAGACAGATTCTAGTGACTACGCTATGGGTGCAGTCCTCATGCAGCATGGTAAGCCTATCTGTTTTCATTCGGAAACTTTTAATGGTGCAGTGATTAACTATCCTACATATGACAAGGAATTGTATGCATTGGCGCAAAGTGTCAAAAAATGGAAACACTACTTGATGGGTAAGGAAACAGTCATTCACACTAATCATTAGCCATTGCAATACTTGCAATCTCAATCAAAGTTGCAGCAATCAAGGCACTTCTGATGGATGGGTTTCCTTAAACAATTCCAATTGGTAATCAGGTATAAGAAAGTTATCTACAATAAAGTTGTTGATATGCTTTCTAGGGCGATTGTTAGTGCAGCTGCTTTACTCAAGCATAATTTTGTTTTACATGAAAGTTATATTGATAAATATGCATTAGATAATGAATTTCAAGATGTTTATGCAAGCTTGAGTCAAGGTAACCAAGTAGAGAAATTGGATTATCATTTTCATGATAACTTGTTGTACCATCTTGGCAAGCTTTGTATTCTACAGGGAGAAAGACTTAACATTATAAGAGAGGCACATACTTCTCTTATTGCTGGTGATTTCAGTGTAAGTAAGATGGTGGCACATCTATAGAGGTATTGTTATTGGCCTCGTATGCTTGAAAGTGTGTCTCGTTTTATTAACGGATGTTCATTATGTGCAATCAGTGAACCTATTAATAGGAAGTTAGGATTGTACACACCACTCTCGGTTCCTTCATGACCGTGGGAGAGTGTTTCTATGGATTTTGTAGGAGGTGTTCCATTGTCAAAAAGAGGTCATGATCATTTGTATGTAGTTGTGGATAGGTTCGGAAAAAATGTGTATTTTGATGCCATGTAAAGAGCAAGTTACAGCTGAACAAACTACTCGGTTATTCTTTCAAAATGTTTGGGTGCATTTTGGATTGCCCACATCCATTGTTAGTGATCGAGATTCTCGCTTTGTGGGGAATTTTTGGTCAAACTTGTGGGGATTCATGGACACCAAATTGAAAAAGAGTACAACCTTTCATCCACAAATAGATGGTCAAACAGAGGTAGTGAACATAACAATGATACATCTTTTGCATGGGTATTGCAGCAAGCATCCTAAGTTTTGGGATGAACAGTTGCACTATATTCAACATGCTTACAACCGAGCCAAGCACTCTTCCACTCAAACTTTGCCATTTGAGGCATGCATGGGATACTTTCATAAATCTCCTTTGGATTTTATTTTTGGCAAACATGTTTCTATTGAAGGTCATAGCGACATAGAAAAATCAAGAAAGTTCATTGAAGAAATACAATTAGTACACCAAAAGGTTGAAGAATAACTTGAGAAAAGCCGAGTCAAGTACAAAGCAAGGCATGACAAGCATCGTCAAGATCACAATTTCTAAGTTGGTGATGAAGTTTGGATTCACATTAAAAAAGAGAGGCTCCAAGGAGAAGGTAAAAACCAATTAGAGGCTCCAAGGAGAAGGTAAAAAGCTAAAACCAATTAGAAAAATCAAGAAAGTTCATTGAAGAAATACAATTAGTACACCAAAAGGTTGAAGAATAACTTGAGAAAAGTCGAGTCAAGTACAAAGCAAGGCATGAAAAGCATCGTCAAGATCACAATTTCTAAGTTGGTGATGAAGTTTGGCTTCACATTAAAAAAGAGAGGCTCCAAGGAGAAGATAAAAAGCTAAACCAATTAGATATTTGAGAAAAGATTGGTAACAATGCCTTTAGGTTGGATTTTCCTTCATATATGCAAATTTATGATGTTGTTAATGTTAAGAATTTAAAGTTGTATGAGCCTCCTTTGATTGAAGATCAAGGAGAGAATATTAAAATTCCATCTATTGAAGACTTTTCTCTAGAATTCCTTGATGTGGTTCAGCAATACACTATACTTGACAAAAGAACAAGGACAAAAAAGGGGAAGTATCGATTATCTTCAAGTGGGCTCAAGGTTACAATTCATTCAAAAGCCAAATGGATAGAAGTTGGAAAGGTGAGGGAACTGTACCCTCACCTGCTGAACAATTGATAGTGATATTTTGGGGTCCAAAAGACTTCCAGTGGGGAGGAGTGATCAGGTGTTCAAAATTAGGCTAAATAATCAAAATGTCAGAATCTTGTTAAACTTGGCTTCAGATCGAAGAGCTCATCATTTTGATTCCAACTGTGTGAACGACACTCGAATCCGAGCTCATATGCAGAAGTTAGAGCAAGTAAAAGTTCATGTTTGACTTACTCTCATGGCAGGAATGGATGATGTAGCAAGGTCCTTCAGCGAATGAGGAGGCACCAAGTGGCAAGCCACCATTGGCCCCCGCATGTCACAAATTGAAATAAGGCAGGTCGACGTTAAAAATCGGCCCCTAAGAAGGGAAGGGTTGCGATGCAATAATGCAGGCGGGAAGGCTTTCAAGAATCGGTCAGAGGCGCGATGTGATAGATCACAATCACACATCGGTGAAGGGAAGACTTCACGAAAAATTGGCCCTGACAAGTTTGGGTTGTGATGCGATATCAAAATCGCAAATCGCAACGATGCAAAGTCTCGCATTATGATCACCCACTGATTCACCACCAAACTGCGATTTGCAATAAGTTCCCGGATGCGAGAGGTTTATCAGTTCCAGTTTATAGTGTCGTCAGGTCCGCCACATCGCAATCACACAATCGCCCGCTACATACATAAACCTTAAGCCCGCTGGTCCTTGCCGATTGTGATTTGCGATGGATAGTAGGTGCCGATGGATTATGGCCCGCCGCGCAGAAAAATTCTCATTTAGTTAGTGGATTTTTGGAGCGAAACTATGGGTTCCTGTCAGATGTGGAGCAATTTGTGGAACAAAGAATGGGAAAACTAGGAGAAGTCATGGCTTCTTCAGTTTTTCACCAAACTGGATGCAAAAAAAAAAGGCTAGATGACCATTTTTGAACATTTTGGACTGATTGGAGCATGTTTCAGAAGCATTTGAGCCTTGTAAACACAATATTTTACATTTTTTAGCATAATAGAAAGGCCCAAGCCACTAGAAACTGGACCAAGGAGACTTAGCCAAGGAGGGGTGAACTCCTTTATCATGTGCTTATTGGAATGTGTTTTTGATGATGTTATGAACATGTTTATGATGTTGTTCAGTTTCTGGTTTATGTTAAATTTCTCATAAAATTAACATAAAAACTCTTCATTTTACTTGCAAAAATTGATGAATCCTTATGCACAATGAAAGCATTTTGTTTATAATCTAGGGAAGATCTTAGCACTGCAAACTAATATTCTAAATCAGATCAAGTGAAGACTACTTATTCAGCGAGTGAAGTAGCAAAGGTCTTCATCAGGGAGATTTTCTAAGTCAGATCAAGTGAAGACTATTCAGCTAGTGAGGTAGCAAAGGTCTTCATCATGTCTTATGTTATAATTAAAATTTGGATTAAGTTGAGGAAATTTTGAAAATTTTCAATAAGGAAAGAGAGAATAAGCCAATAAAATCAACTTTTCTAATGATTTTATATTTCACTTGAATGAATTCATTTTAAACAAATTCCTAGGACTTTTAATCTTAAAACAGGTCAAGACTTTAAAAATAAAAAACTATGGTGAAATAATCCAAGTTATTAGATGAAGTTATATCTCTTTCACATATGTTTATAAAATTTAAAGAAAAAAATGATTATGCATACATCAATTTACTTACTCAGTACATGAAACAACATACTCAATACAAGGAACAACATCATATGTAGCTTTAGGGTGATTTGAGATATGAGTCAGATTTCCTGGATTTGTTCCACTTTTCTATTTTAGGTAATTCCCTTGGATTTCTATTTATATCTCTCGGTTCGTAACTCTTTGTTGTGGTATTTCATTGGTTCGTTCACATGTTCTCTAGTTCTTCCAACATTTATGTGGCCTTTGTTCAGTGAGCTCTTGTCGCTGGACAATGTTAGGGACTTTCATCTCTCAGTTAACGCCTCACCCAACTCATCAAATTAGTCCTCACTCTCAATCATAGATGAATCTATTATTCCTCATCTTCTTGTCTTACTATGGGAACCACGCTTTGTTTCTTCACCTTGTGCCTAGTTTGACCGCATCCATCCCCTGAGCCTTTCCTTAAGTGAGCTCCACCTCTACTCCAATCTATCGCCCATTAGTTGGCTCTCTAACACTATGCATTGTCAACGAGCTTGTAGCCAAAGAGGTGTGGCTTATTTTAGAGAGTAAGTTGGCTCTCATACCCAATAGAGGGTAGAGAGATTTACTTGAAGATACCATGAGCATACTTGTCACTAGATTCAACTGGACATTAAGAAAGTGGAAAGTGATTGCATAAGAGCAATGTTATTTGAATGATATGGAGGTGCTAGATAAGATAGTGGACTAGGTACCCAACACAGGCCACACTCGAGGTTCTTATAGCTAGTATACATTTATTGTAGACATTTAGGGGCACATGAAGCTCTTGTTGGGTAGGGTACCCCTAGACAGAAATAGGGCAAAAGAAGAAATTATCTTAATGTTGGATGAGTTTCAACTCACTGTGAACACCATGGATTGAAGGCCTGGATGTGTGAAGGCACATTAGGGCGCCCAGGCACATTAGAGCGCCCCCCTTGACCCTACTACTCTCTTGGCCTCCTTTTCTGATAAGTGTAAATGATGTTTTTTGTGTATTTCAATCTTTTTGATTTGTCTCTATTCCTTTTATTATCCAATTAGATAATGGTCATAGTGGTGTAGCACTTCAATATAGTTTTTTAGTAATGTTATTGAATTTAAGTAAACTTTTTTTAATATTCCAAACTAGGAAAATACAACACATAAAAATACATGAACTAAGTTACATCAATAAAATCACAAGTATGCATGCACCATAAAAAAACCAAGAAACTAGACAAATAAGCTAAGCCATTTTATTAATTCATGTGGACAAATCAAGTACAATAGGGTGATGACCATAGAATCTCAGTATTTCTATTTGAAGCACACCAAACCTAGTTGGTAGGATGTAGTCTCAAATGCTGGAAATGGCCCTCAACTAGTAGCTTGCATGACCTGCTAAACTACTACTGTTGTTGAAGTGGAACTGGTGTTTCAAGCCTCTAAACTGCTTAGAAAATTTCGGCCTATCAATGGGAGCCCCCTCACTAGGAACCTAGAATAACCTAGGAAAATCTCACGGACCCAAGTGGTAAAATGGTTCGCCCAAATAATTGTGTCCTGTTATAGAAAACTGGTGCTGCTCGCTGGAGAAAATATCGTGTTTTTCCCTCAAATACGCCCAGAAGAATCTAAGAATTTAACTAGGTCCTCTCCTCATAAGATCCATCAAAACCCAAAAAGGGGTTCGACTCATCCCAACATACCCGGTTGACCCCAATTTGTGTGTGAAGCTCTAACTATCTAGCAAACTGGTTGTAACAACCCCAATTAAAATTTCATGTAAAAAATATAAGACCAAGTTCACGGGAAAAACATCCTAGTGGGTGTTCATTTTGGTTAATTAATGGCTATAGAAATTGCCAAAGGCAAAGAGGCATTAATAGACATTTATTTATGAAAATAGATGAAAATAGGAGAAAAGGGAGATGAAAGGTCACATATTTGCATGAGGAGGAAATTGAAGGAAAATGAAGAAAATAGAGGCCTCAATGATAAAAAGACTTCCAAGGATTAGTTCACGGGCTTTTGAAATCTTTTGGGTGGAGCCTTCTCTCTATTCTCTCACTCTCCCATGCTCTTGCATGCTTAGAGTATCCTTGGCACACTTTGGTATACATTCGATTTGGAGAAAGAAGGAAAAGAAAAGCAGGAAAGCACAAGGATATAGTGGGATCAACAACTACAACAGGTTTTCTTTGCAAGTATTGAGTTACATGTACGCTTTCTGCTAGGGTCCTATAAATTGATAGGATCGTTTAATTATAGCTGATCATTATTATGTTTGAGATGTTGTAAATAATATTTCTTCCTGCAAATTATTTCCAAAGCGACACCAAATACTAAGATTTAAGGAGATTTTTTCATATAAATGTTTGGATCAGATCAGACTGCAGGTATCTTCATTAGAAAGAGCTTAGAAGTAGCTTTCCAATAGTATATTATGCACTCAAATCCAATTTCTGGATCAAAGGCAAGAGCAAGTTGAAGTCTGCACCAAAAAACACATAAGAAGGCAGAAGTGAGAAATCATATATTTTGAATTATTAAAATTAATTCAAAAAATAAATGAATAAATCTAAACTCTAAAAAAACATGAAAAAGCCTTTATTCATTATATTATGCACTCATGAATTAATTCCCCCCAAACCCCCCTTGCCCCTATACCTCTTACTGCCCAACCCTCTCCCAAATCCATTAAATGTATTGGTTTGAATTTTATAAATGTGACAGGAATGGAATTTCATGCAATCACGAAACCAATGTTGTGTTGATGGGAGGTTGAATGAAAAATATCAAGTGATTAGAGGAAATTCAGGAATGGAAAGCAAAGTGGGTGAAATGAAATGATGGGAGGTTGAATGAAAAATATCAAGTGATTAGAGGAAATTCGGGTATGGAAGGCAAAGTGGGTGAAATGAAATGACAAGAAAAGGAGGAAAAATAAATTCATGGATGCAGGAAAATAAATACATGAAAGAAAATAAGAGGGAAATTTTTCAAGAGTATGTTCATGAAAGTAATGTACATGTGAGAAAAAATAGGGAGTTTCATGTAAACCAGTTTTACACATAAGAAGACAAATAAAAATGAGTTTTTACAGAAGCAAGATATTTTTGTTTTTACATTATAAAAGTCAAAATAGAAATGTTTTACTAGCCATGGATTTACAAGAAAACAACACATGGTTTTGCAAATCCATCCAAATATTTATAGGAATAAAAGGAATTTTACGGGAGAAGGTAAAAGGAAAAACATGACATGGTTTTTGAAAACAACACATGGGTTTCAAAATCCGTGGGAAGAAAAAAAACCCATGGATTTTTGAAACAGTATATGGATTCGAAAACATGATGGATTTATAAGTTATTATAATAAATATATTGGATTATGAATTATGAATTTCATTTAAATATTTGGAAATATTAATTTAAATATATTATTTAAATCCAATTATTTTTTGACAAAACAAAGTATTTAAAAGATGATGGATAAGACAATGCACATTAGAGCGGAAAAATAAGCAGGGATAACACTCCATCTTGAGTACAACAGTTTCAGAACAGAACACAGTGGAATAGAAAGATAGCGAGACTCATCTACCAGTAGGGAAATAGTATTGCATATTTAGAGGCCCAGTCACTATCAGAATGCCCAGAAACAACACCAAAACACAGGAGATGGATAATTTTTTAGATAGTTTAATCTATTTTAATACATTTTTGTAATAAAATCTTGAATTCTGATTCAAGATATTTGTTTTAGATATTTGTGCTAAATATTAATATTTTAAAATCAAGATATTTTTGTTAACATGTTATAAATACTTCAATTTTTTAAGTAATAAAGGTTGGTTTTTGTATGAATAACATTATTGTATATTTCTGAAAGCATCAACACATTACCAGTAACACATAATTTCTTTAATACAGAAGCTCTTTCAAAGGATTCTTGTGTCAATTTATTGGTGAAGTGCATCTATCTGTCTTGTGTGTTTATATTTCTCTATTTATAGCACATATTTGTTTTCCAAACCTAAATTTTTGGACCAATGTCCCTGGAAAAACCTAATGCGGGAAAACCAGTTTAGTTATATGAGGGTTTTATTATTAATTAATATTAGAATACAATCTGGATGCCAAAACTGGCCTACCCAACAGAGAATTTACTTAGCAGCTATACCTCACAGTTTGAGAGAAATCTCCTAGATGAAACCCTGGAAAATCCTTCCGGTAGCTCCTCAGAGAAAAACTGCTCTGCAACCCCAGCGTCTGCCCAATTTGGACTGCGTCATCCCCTCTCTGTCTCACGCTGGCCCTGAGTCAGCCTTTCTTGGCCTGCGTCAGCCCCAGGAAGCCTTGCATCAGCTTTCTAGGCCTCTGCGTCAAACACGCTGGCCTCTCTGGTGCTCTACGCAGCACTTGGCTACCTTTGCATGGCCCTGCGTGAGCCCTTGCTGGCTCTGCTCACTGTCCTTGGCTGCTGTGCTACTCTCCCGGAATAATATCTACCTTCTCTATTGTTCTGTACTCAATGCCCCTCAGCTGCTCTCCCAATCACTGATTCTATCTCTCTTAGCAAACCCCACTCTAGAGAATAGAATGACTGATCACTCTAGTGTATTCTCCAAGTGACCCTTAAGCCTCCTCTTGTACTTTTCCTATTGACATATCAACGATCGAGATTAAGTCCCTAATCAAAAGCTAAGATTAAATCTGGCTTGATCCATGTCTTTTGGACCACTCTAACACAGATTCATATTAATACACATTAATATTTTATTTTCCTTAAGTTTAGACTTAGGGACTCCATTAAAAGTATTAATTATTTTAATATCTCCTGATCTGTTTAGAATATTCCCAAACCCTTTTTGGGTATTGGAGATCTCATGTGCCCCACCCTCTCCACCAAATTTTGTGGCTAGAGTACATCCGATGCTACCCCAAATCAACACTCCCTCTTAGCGAGGATTGTGCTCTAACAATACTCCTCACTGAGTATTACTCTGATCATCTGGCATCGGTACCTATGCTAATGCTAGTTCTTCCTGCCCAACATCCTCTGCATTGCTCCCTCTTGTATTGCTACCTATGGTTCTGCCACTATCACTACTGCATCTGTACGACAGCTCCCTTTGCATCCGTGTTTCTTTTGGTCCTTTATCCCAGCACTACACCTACACTGCACCTCCTCTCATCATGTTGCATTGTGCTTCCTACTGCTGCACTGCAACTCAGTTACTGAGAAGTAAGTAATTGATCTCCCAACTGACCTCCTTGTTGGGCTAGAATCACCCACTGATGTTGAAGCTCCTTCTACCGCTGGCAAGTGCTCCCTCTCGGACCTCTGTGCTGCTACAACAACTCCCTACATCTCGCATCGTTACACACCTCTCTATGCCTTCCTGCACTGGTGCAACACTCTTGTGCCTCTCGTACTGCTACAACCTGCTAGCTCTGTGTTGTCTTAGGACTCCTGCATTGTAACTCTTTTTGTCATACCATCCGCATTCGTCTCTACCCACTTAGCTAGTCCTGCTACTCCTCATCGAGCCTCCCATATCAAGGACTAATCCAAGAGGCTGGGTACCTCAAGGATCCTGCCCCTCATCGCCTGTAGTCCTCCTGACTACAACTCGATGTCTCCCCACTTTCGCTCAAGTGGTGTGTGTGTACTCATGGCACAATCATCGTCTATCAAAACTTCCTTCTCTGCCCGTGCTGGCGCTGCCTTAGTCTCAGAAGACTCTCCCTTACTCTTCTTCCTTGGGAACTAGGTCGCATAATGACCCATATCCCCACAGTGGAAGCACTTGATCTTGGAGAGATATTTCTTCCTCTGCTTCTCCTGCTTTCCCTCAGATGATAGGGCCACATCCTCCTCCTCCTCCTTGACCTTGATCCCTTTGCTACTGCTACCTGTCTTCGACTGTCGTCTAATCTCTTCCTGGCGAAGAGTTGTCCACATCTCGTCCCAAGGTAGGAGAGTCCCTCTGCCCAGGATACTCTGGAAAAACACTTCCCTATTTTCGAAGACATCATTTAGGGTTGTCCTCACCACAAGCTCCTGATCCAGTGTCACTCCTACAACAGTCAACTGGTCTCAGATCTCATTCAATCCTCCGAGGAAGGTGTCAATTGATTGACCCTTCTTCATCTTATACGACCTCATCTGGTTCTTGAGAAGCATTCTTCTCTGCACAGAAGTATGGTGGTACATGTTCTTGAGAGCCTCCCACATCTCAACTATTATTTCCTTCTAGATCATATGTGGTACCACATGATCCTTGACCCCGTCAAGGATAATGCACTTTTCCCTCGCCATTGCCTCTTCGTACTTGTCATATCATTGGGGTCGACTCGGATAGCTATAACATTCAAGGTGAAGTTCTTGACACGATTCCTATCAAGCGCTGATAAGATTCTGGCCTTCCAGATTGCGAAGTTCGATGCTCTGTCCAATCTATCCTAGTCTCTTACCCCGTGTAGTGCCATGACGCTTCTCTACTTCCCTCCTAGAAGTTCTCTATTTGACTCCTACTGAGTCTACTTCCCATTTGGAAGTTCTCTTCTGGACTCCCTCTGAGTCCTGATTTCCCTCCTGGAAATCCTTATGCCGCTTATCGAGATGCCCCCTACTCTGATCGTCTTGTGCAACTACACTGTTGATCTAGGTTCCTTGGCTAGAAACCCTCATTAACAACTCCTTTGGACCTGCTCTGTAAGGTATTGTTCTGACTATAGTAACTCACCAGCTCCACTCTGCAATATTTCTGCAGCCTTCTAGACTCCAGCAATTGCCTCTCTGTTAAATGCGTTAGCCCCTCTCTACCTCACAGTGGCTCTGCGTCACCCCAAATGGGTCTGTGTCAGCCCTAGGATGCCCTAAGTCAGCCTTCTGGCCCTCTACGTCAGCAACGCTGGCCTCTCTAAGGCTCTGCGCATCTCCCTACTTCTTCTGTTTGGCTCTGGATAGCTCTATGTCACACTTCTTGGCTTCTGCTCTACTAGAAATAGCTTCTGTCACCTCGGGACAGATGTTTTCTGCTACTATTGCTCCGCTCGGCTAATGTCTCTTAGTCCTCCTGTGATTTGCAATCACGCTCTGATACCATGTTGAAGTTTCTAAGTTTACTTAGTTTAGAAAACCTTCATGCACTTTTTCTAATTTATTCCTACCTACTTGTTATTTTTCTTTAACAAGTTATTTACAAGGTAAATACTGAAAATAAACACCAGTTCATGCTCAACATATTACAAATCAACAACTAAAAGAAACAAGAACAAACACACCACATGACACCATTATTTTTGGACCAATGTCCCTGCAAAAACCCAATGCGGGAAAACCAGTGCAGCCATATGAGGGTTTTCTTATTAAGCAATATTAGAGTATAATTTGGGTGCCGAAACTAGCCTACCCAATAGAGAATTTCCTTAGCAGCTATACCTCATACTTTGAGAGAAATCTCCTAGCCGAAACCCCGGAAAATCCTTCCAGCAACTCCTCAGCACAAAACTGCTCTGCAACCCCAACATCTGCCCAATCTAGACTGTGTCATCCCCTCTATATCTCACATTGGCCCTATGTCAGCCTTTCTTGGCCTGTGTCAGCCTTAGGAGGCCCTATGTCAGCTTTCTAGGCCTCTGCATCAGACACACTGGCCTCTCTCGTGCTCTACGCAACGCTTGGCTGCCTCTGCGTGGCCTTGCGTGAGCCCTTACTGGCTTTGTGTCACTCTCCTTGGCTGCTACACTACTCTCCCGGCACAATCTCTGCCTTCTTTTTTTCTCTGTACTCAATGCCCCTTAGCTTCTCTCCCAATCACTCATTCTATCTCTCTTATCAAACCCCGCTCTAGAGAATAGAATGATTGATCACTCTTGTGTATTCTCCAAGTGACCCTCATGCCTCCTCTTATACTTTTCCTATTGACATATCAACGGCCAAGATTAAGTCCCTAATCAATGAATACGATTAGATCTGCCTTGATCCATGTCTTTTGGACCACTCTAACATAGATTCATGTTAATACACAATAATATTTTATTTTCCCTAAGTTTAGACTTAGGGACTCCATTAAAAATATTAATTATTTTAATATCTTCTGATCTGTTTAGAATATGCCCAAACCCTTTCTGGGTATTGGATATCTCATGTGCCCCAGGCTCTCCACCAAATTTCGTGGCTAGAGCACATCCAATGCTACCCCAAATCAACACCACAGTCATAGGAAGGGTTGTGAGTAGGCAAGATGGTGTGACAGATTACCACACCACCAAATAGTTAGAAATGAAATGATGGGGTAGATGAGATGCACAAGCCTTCATATTCATCCCACGATGTGAAAGGAAGATGGGGGGGATTGGAAAGAGAAGGATAGGATGTTGGGAGAAGATGAGTGGGTGAAAGCACATGAAGGTACTAGTGATGCATGACTGGGAATTTTCTTAGAGTTGTTTGGGGTGGTATCCCTAGAACCGATGCATTAGAGAAATTGGACTATGGTGTCCAAGTTGGAAAGATCAACTGGAGGCTTAGATGAGGAAATGGGTAAAGAGTGCTTGGTGAAAATGGTTGATAAACCATCGAGTGCTTGTTGTGGAAGCTTATAAACCACTTAGGTTCTTACTAAGTAGGTTGATTGTTTTCTTAGGTGCTTGCTTGATTGTTTTCTTAGGTGCATTCACTAGGTTACTTGTTGAAAGGGATAATAAAACATTGGGTGCTTGCTAAGGAAGTTGATAAATCACCCAATGCTTGCAAAGTAAGCCTATAAACCACCCAAAAATTGTGCACTATGTATTTTAGGTTTATTGATAAGCTAACTGGATGATCACTAAGTTTTACTAAAGTCCCACTGCTTAACTAACCTTCCACTAGTTCCTCCAAAAGTTGGAAGTAGTTTAATTGAAAACAACTTGAGATAACTGACCGTGATTGCTACAAATTGGCAATCACACATGTTGAGTTGAAATCTAACTCTTCCAACTTTAATTTACTGAGTAAATTCGGTGACACAAGCCATGTCACACAAGTTAACATCATCCAAGTTGTCTGTTGATGTGGAAATTCAAATTTTCTCAATTCAACGAAGGAAAAATCAAAATTGAGAATTTCTTGCTGCACTTTTCAACACTCCCTCTTAGCAAGAAAGGGGTTATCAACCACCCCTATCATGCACTTGTGGAACTTCCCTCTTGACAAGGCCTTTGTCAAAATGTCAACATCTTGTTCTTCTGTCGAAATGTACTGCAACATCATTATATGCCTCTACACATAGTACCGTAAATGGTGATACTGGATATCTCTATGCTTGAATCAATCATGAAAAACAAGATTCTGAGAGAGCTTGATGCAACTCTAATTATCACAGTAGATCACAGTTGGATGCATCATCTAACCAAACAATCCAACAAGTATCTTTCTCATGAAGATCACCTCACATGTTCCTTGACTTGCAGCCATGTAATTTTCTTCTGCCGAGCTTAGCGCCACAAATCTTTGCTTCCTATTGTACCGGGAAACCGATATGGACCCAATACTAAAAATTCCACCTAATGTATTCTTTCAGTCTTATGGACTTCCCGCCCAATTTTCATTTCTGAAACCACACAACTTCACTCCCTCTATTCGTCTGTACCATAGTCCAAACTAGGTAGTTCCTTTGAGGTACCGTAGAACATACTTAGCTACCCTCCAAAATAATTTGGTTGGCATAACAATAGTTTGGCTCAGCTGGTTAACTGCATAGCACATATCTGGCCATGTGTTCACAAGATACATCAGTGAACCCACTAGCTGTCGATAAATGCTAGCATCAACTTCTTCACCTGAAGTGGCATCCTCCTTCCTTCAATTGGTCATTAGAGGTGTCTCCATGGATTTGAAACTATTCATGTGAAACCTATGTTGTATATCATTTTCATACATTCCTTCAACGACAAACAGTTCCCCATTGCCTTGCCATACTTCGAACCAAAGGAAGTAGTACATGAGACTCATGTCCTTCATTTCAAACTCCCTTGCAAGGTTTTATCATTTGCTCATCACGAGTCAAAATCAAATCATCAACATATAAGACAATAATGAACAATTTACCTTCTACGAAGATATGATAGAGGTTTGAATTCGCCTCATTTTTGGTGAAGCCCAAATTGGTGATATAACTATCGATCATGGTGTACCAGGCACGGGGTTCTTGCTTGAGACCATACAACACTCATTTGAGTCTGCACACATGAGACTCCTAATAAAAATTCTCAAAGCCTTCTAGTTGATCGATTTACACCTCATCCTCAATGACTCCATTGAGGAATGTTGATTTTACATCCATCTGGTGGATCTTCCACTGCATCCGCGTAGCCAGAGCAATAATTGATCTAATGGATGAGTACCTTTCTATGGGAGCAAAGGTATCCTCATAGTCAATCCCTTAAACTTGAGAGTAAACCCCTTGGCCACAAATATGGCCTTATACTTCTCTATGCTTCTTTATTTTGCATTCTTTACCTTGAATATCCATCTTGAACCGACAACTAATGTATTTGTTGGTCTTGGGACCACTTCCTAAATTTTTTTCTTTACAATGGATTCGTATCCCTCCACCATTACATCAACCCATACAGGTTTCTCTACTGCTTTGTCGAAAGAGGATGGATCAGTCTCTATAAGCTCAATTATTAGAGCCATTTAGTTAATGTACTAATCTGGTGACCTCTTCCTACGCTGATTTCAATGAGCACCCACATTCTCCCTCGGATCTTGCACAAGTCTCTCAGCTTCCCTAGTCATTTTTCTTCCTTCTCTAGATGGCTCTACTTGAGTGGCTATCTCCACTGTAGCTCCTCAATTTGTGCTTGCTCTACAACTTCTTGAGGTTCCTCCTTTGGAGCTAAAATCTCCTCTTCTTGTGGGATATTAAGCTCCCTCTCAAGAGAGCACTGCATGGCTTTATCCTCATCAAATTTTACATCCTTTCACATAATTGCCATTCTGAGGGATGGTAATTACACACGATAGTTGTGGGGAGTTTCTGTGTAACCCTCAAATACCCCCAATTCTGTTGTTGGCTCTAGTTTCTTCCTTGATTCTTTGGAGACATGGAATTTTAGAGAGGATACAAAAATCCTGAAGCACGACACATCTAACTTCCTCCCCAGGGAAGCCTCCTCTGGTGTAATCATGCCAAGAATTTGATGAGGACTCCAATTTTTCAAATATATTGTTGTGTTGCATGCCTCAACCCACAAATGTAGAGGTATGTCTTGGTCATGCACCATTTCCCTCACTGCTCCCAGAATGCCATGGTTCTTTCTCTCAACCACCCCATTTTATTATGGGTTGTGGGGTGTTGTTAACTCTCATCAAATGCCTTCTTTTGCATATAAATTTTTAAAATCATTCGACACGTACTCACCTACATTATCGCTCTTGAAAGCCTTCACCTTCTTTCCAGTTTAATTTTCAACTCGTGCCTTGAATTCTACGAACTTGGAGAATGTCTCATCTTTCTTCCGCATGAAGAAGATCCAACACTACCATGAGAAGTCATCAATAAAAATGACAAAATATTTGTGTTTAGCAGTGCAGGCTGTCGAGAAAGGTCCATAGACATCATAGTGGATCATTTCAAGGATTGCATGTTCTTTGTTGTCTCGACCATGGAATGTGGATTTTGTGTAATTACCCAAGGTACATCCTTTGCATACATCCTACTGCTCGAGTTCTCTTTTGGAGAGGCTTGTGGTTTTATGCTACATGATCTTCAAGGCCCCATGATGCAAATGGCCAAGTCTTATGTTTCAAAGTTCACCCACATCGTCACTTTTTATCTTCTCTGCCTTTGTGATTAATGCAACATAATCTTCCACATCTAGCTTATACAGGTTCATCACACGAACCTCAAGCTACTTCACCTGACCTATGTCTCTGTGTCTCAAGAATGTCTTTCCTTTGCTGAACCGTAGTCTTCAAAAATTGCAATAAAGACGATATTTATCTTTAGGCCTGGAATGAACGTGACATCCTTGAGCCTGAGGGGGGAGCCTGATTCCCTCTAAAAGGTGATTGTACCAATCTCATTCATGCTATACCTTCCACCATCCCCCATCTTGATTTGCATTTGCAAATATTTTTCTTCTAGGTCACTGAAGAAATATCTACACCTTGTCATGTGGAATGATGCACCTAAGTCCAAGTACCACATGCTCCCCGTCACTGTGTTGGTCATGCAAGCAATGAGGGTAAAGTCAAGTTTGAACTCTGAAGCCAAGGATTCACCTACTACTCCTCTTGATGTCTTCTTGCTTGCCTTCTTGTGTGGACATGTTGACCGTGTTGGACACGCCAACATGTCAAGGGGATCTCCCTGGTAAGAAGTCTCAATTAGATCTCAGACCGTTTGGTGTAGGAGCCCCAACAGTGGGTCGTAAGGTAATGCCTTGACCACGGTGTCACACAGAGGCAAGTAGAATAACTCTATCAGCAGTAAGGGTGTGACTGATGCAGTGAGTCAAGGAAGGTGTATGAGAGGTTCCAACACTTCGAAAGGGGAAACGTGAAGGCGAGTTCCAATTTGAAAGGGATTAGTCCTAACTCGGCTAAGAACACACAACACAAAGGACATTTACATCTTCCGGCGGAGCAATCCACTCGGATGCAACAGTCACATCATATAAGGTAAGACAACACGTACAACACTCACAGATCAGTTTGAGATGAGTGTGACGATTATTATAGAAAGGTTCAAATGAAATATTTGTCTGATGTCCAACAGAGCAGTCGAGATGGATAGTGACAACATTAACAACAAGATTCATATAATTTCATGTGAATTAGTTCATGCAAAAATATGCAAGTTAAACAACACAGATCATTAAAGCAACCAGAGCAGTCGAACTACAATAAGAAAATATGCATGAAAATGTGGTAGCTCTTATTATATAAAGAAGTGTAAGCCACAACCATACAATACATCCATGTAAACCTGCTAGCCCCAACAGTGGAACGTTACAGCCACATCTACCTTCTCCTCCAAAGAGATGTACTAGCTCCGTGTAGTGGAGAAGCCAAGGTGCATTACAATACTATCCAAGCCTTCTTCAAAATAGTCTTAGTAGAAGCTTGGCTGACCAAAAGCCCTTACAACAAGTTATGAGGGACTATTTATAGCAAAGGGTGGGGTGACCCTTGACATTCCCATTTGTGACAGTTCAACAACCCTGATGACTCTTCAGCTACTCTATGACTGTTACATCCAACCATTGATAGTTGACTTACACTTGACATGGCTCAACATTACAATGCACATGTACTCATGTGATACAACATGGCTTGAGCAAACCTTGCAAGACATCACTGAAACTCGGTCCGTTGTGATGAGACCAACTCTTTGACATGATTATGATGGTGAAGGTGGTGAGCTGATGCCAAGCTTGGTTGTCTGTGATGGTGTGCATGCACCTCATGGTGACATCTTGTTGAAGCGAACTCTACCTCTGTTGCAACCTGTGCGCCCCTTCATCCAACTCGTCTGCTAACATGCGCATGGTCTTTTTGGGTATGGTTGAATCGACAACACACTGATGCATAGTGTCTGTGCTGATATTCAAATGTGTGCTGGTGGTCCTGCGCATCAACTTGCCAAAGTACATGTTCAGCCCCAATTGGACTTGCTTCTTGTCTTTGCCTTGGTGAGTGTGTTGAATGGGTTGGACTGCATGCGTGCGCTCAACGACATGCATGTTGTTGAATCCCTTGCATGCGATCAACAACACTGCTCACCATGTCTACTTTGTGTCAGCTGCTGGGATGGATCCTTAGCTTGTATAGGCACGGTTTCATCTATGAGTGCATGTTGCACCCACTACTATTCCTGCTCCTACTGTAACTCATTCGTCTACCTATGAAGCTTCAAGTTCTTCCTGAGTCGCTGCTTTAGCACATGCAACTCCTTCTTTGTTCCATCTTCTGCTTTCGCACAATCTTCATGCCGCGCCATCACCTCATAGCCTAAGTCTCCAAAGTTACCTTCATTATCAGTTGATCTTCTTGATCTTGCAACTTTGTTCCACCTTGGAGTTGTTAACAACCTTCCTCTTGCATTTGCTCCATTTGTTGTGTTCCTGCATTCGTATGCTTCCATCAAATGTTGTTCATGATGCTGCTTGTTGTGATGTTGCTACTTGGTGTCCTTATCTACGAACAACTTGATGTCTTCGTGAGTAGGAAAACTCATAGACACTTGATCGACTACATCCCCAAGCTTGCTCTAAACGGTGTCCATGTATCTTCTCTCCTAAAAACCATTGTACCTGTGCTGCTGAGAGGCAGATGAACACCTGCGATACTTGGAGACATGGCAACACTCATAGCAAGAAATCTATTAGTCGAATACAAAAATGAACATGAGAACTGACTTGCAACATACCTGGGTAAATGATCATGAAGGTTGCACAATTTCGGCCTGGAGGTCGGGAAACCAACTGCCAAGACTGTTGGGAGACTCGCTGACTGCTGGAATTTCATAATGCACAGTCCAGTCTGGCTGCTGACTATTGGGATTGTGCAATGCGCAATTCCAACTGGGAAGGACTACTGGCCCAGGGACAGATTTGTGCAATATCTTGGGCCAAGCAGCCATTGTCCTCCAGAAATGCGCAAAACAGTCCTAGAGGCTAGAGCTGGGTAGGAATGTGCAAATCTATAGAGGAAGGTGAGACTTCCTCCCCCAGATTGCACAATGCAACCTTGGCGAAGGCAGAGTCCGGGCCAAGGTTGGCTCGACTCACCGACGGGCAACTAAAAGCAACTAAGATAGTAAATGCATGGAAACACTAAGTGATAGCATAAGTTATTGACAGTGCATGCAAAACATGAATGAAAGATTTAGCAAACAGATCAACCTGCATGTGGGTGAGGCAGTTCGCTGATTGGGCGAACGTTCGTGCAAAATAGTTTCATGAATGTGACAACAGTGAGATAGCAACGAAAATTTAAACAGAGGTAGGACAAGCTATTATATATGTAAACGATAGCAATCGTTCAAAGAAATCAAGCAAACACTACTCCCACAAGTGAAAATACAAAAAACGATAGAAATGTAGCACAAGGCATGGGAAGCAAGCTTACCCCAAAACAACTGAGTTGAATGTGCTGACTGCTCCTAGATGTGATGTGGGATGTCAAAACTGCAAGGTTGATGTGAGGAATGAGCTCTACAACGTCTGTTTGATGAGTTTTGATAACATCGAGGTTGTGACGCGCATGCCACAAATCTAGGGGAAGCCACACTTGGTGAGAGGTTTCGGAATTGCTCCTTGCATGCAATCTCCAACTGCTAAACACAGATCCATGAAACAAGGGATAGCTTTGCATGCTGCCTTGGGAGAAGCAGCCCATGCATGCAAGTTTGTTT
Source organism: Pinus taeda (assembly GCA_000404065.3). Lineage (NCBI taxonomy): Eukaryota > Viridiplantae > Streptophyta > Pinopsida > Pinales > Pinaceae > Pinus > Pinus taeda. The sequence goes on along the minus strand of APFE030078939.1, from coordinate 9,108 downwards.
TACTCAGTCCCAGAGGGAATCAGTCAACTTAGCTGCACATGCAAGAGACTGCTCGACTGCTGGAGAAAAATGTGCATTTCTTGCCTAGGAGCTGGGTTGGCTACCTAGGAGATTTGCACAATTTCTAGGCAGAGCAGAAGACTGTTGCCCATATTTGCACAAATCCTAGGCTAAACAACTTGCTACTGGGAAAATTTGTGCAAATCCTACTAGGAGGGTTGGCTGGCAGGATTGTGCAATCCTGGAGCCTAGCAGGCTATCGAAGAGGATTATGCAATTCCTAGAGGGAAGGCTAGTTTCCCTCGAGAAATGCACAATTTTCAAGGGTAAGCTACTCAGCCTACAATTGGACCAAGTCCAGGTGAGCAACCTATGAGGGGAATGGATCAACTGTGATCAACATGCTGTCTTTGTGCAAGGAAAACACATGAAGCTTAAGTACTTCACAAAGCAAGACAAAGTGTTGTGTAAGGTTGGTAGGGAGGCTAAAAAACAAGCTAAGACAAAATTTTGGAGGGTGGTAGTAGCCGCTACAACAGGACACTCCTTGGCATAATCCCTGAATTCATAACAATTAAAGAATTTAATTTTGGAAAAATCTTTTTGCTTTCCCCCCTTGACTAGATATTGGTTTGTATTGAGATTTTTTCCCTTTTCCCTTATTTTCCTTTCCATCCAAAGAAAAGTTTCCTTCATCCTCGCCTTTGAATGAAGTCCCATCTCTAGTATTCTGCCTTATTTCCTCTTGTGCCAAATCATAACATAAGTGTTCCCAATTCGACAATTTCTCCCTCTCATTCACCGAATCTTGATAGCTATGTCATCTCTTGGGAAGGCTCAAAAGGGCTTGGCTTACCAAGTCTTCTTCAGGGACAGTAACACCAACCCCGCCAAGTTCATCACAACACTATGTAAACTTTCTCAGGTATTATGGAATTGTATCATTCTTTTGCATCTTGATACTTAAAAGTTTGTATTTGAGCGTCAGCTGTGTGTGGTCACTATTATTCTCGAACAATTTTTTCAATTCTTTTCACATTATGAATGAAGTTTCTTTTCCGTGGAGATTTGAGACAATGTGATCTCGTACTCCTTCAGAGATTATTCGCCTCACCTTGGCTACATTTTTCTTCCACTAAGCAAGGTCCTTGGCATTAAATACTTGTGGTTTTGCAACATATGAGTTGATGTATTCTAGCAATCCATTGTCATCCAATATCGCCTCCATGTGATCCTTCCATGAAACAAAATTAGAGGTGTCTTCTAAGGCATACTCCAGCCTTAGTCCATTGAATGCCATCTTCTTAGCTCTGAAGAAATCTTACTGCACTCAGCTCCAAAATCGAACCTCTTGAGAAAATAAATTTGAATTCCTGCTCTAATGTGAATCTTGCTCTAATACCATGTATAAATTACGATGTATATTTGCAACTCCTCATGAGGTTTTAATCAAAATCACAAGACACAAACCTACTCTACTTCTCTTCAAACATTAATTCACAATCTAGAACACAAATTTCAGGCAAGCAATAAGAAATAACACACATGCAATAAGTATTTTTCCCGGGGAATGCAAATTGCTAAAAACCCTAATGTCTCCTTGCATTAAATTAGTAGAATAGAGATGTATTACAATTGCTTTGCTCAATTGAGAACACCCTACAAATGCATAACCTATCTCTCTGTTCACTGCAAGGCTCTGACCCAGACTTAGACAAATTTTTCCTCTACTTGAGCTCCTATTTGCTTGCATTGTTCCTTGAGAAATTAAGCCCCTATTATTTAGGAAATTCCTCGAAATGATTTTTTGGCTGATCCTATGATTGCATGCAACACCTATACACTCAAGACTAGTCTACAATTGATGTTAATTACCTTGGAATCTCCACCTCAACTGGGTAACTTGAATTATTTGCATGCACTAACTATTTTGGGTTGATTGATCAGTTAACTAGATGATCACTAAGTTTGACTGAAGTCCCACTACTTCACTGACCTTCCACTAATTCCTCCAAAAGTCTCGAACTAGTTTAATTGAAAACAACATGAGATTTATCTTGATTGCTACAAATTAGCAATCACACATGCTATATTGAACTCTAACTATTCCAACTTGAATTTACTGAGTAAACTGTGTGACACAAGCCATGTCACACAAGTTAACATCATCAAAGTTATCTATTGATGTGGAAATTCAATTTTTCTCAATTTAATCAAAGCAAAATCAAATTGAGAATTTATCGCTGCATTTTTCATCATTTTTCATGTTTTCTGGGAATTTTTGGGCTAGAGTTCTCATTTTGATGCAATAGTTATCGTTTGATCAGTAATTTTGTTACCTTTGGACTCATGTTTATGTCACTTCCTTTCACTTCCCCTTTTTGCCTTCTCAATCACAGGTTTGATATTAGTACTATTTATGTTTTCTAAGTTAGAATTTACATACTCCTCTAGTTAGGATTGGTTTACATTGAAGTATTTGAAGTATGGTTGTTTGATTTATACAAAGGTGATTCCTTTCACTTCCCCTTTTCCCTTCTCAATCACATGTTTTCTACTAGTACTACTTATTTTTTCTACTAGTACTACTTACTCCTCTGGTTACGATTGGTTTACATTGAAGTATTTGAAATATGGTTGTTTGATTTATACAGTGGTGATAAAGATTTAAATTTTATAATTTTATCTCTAATGTCTATAGAGCTCCCATAACAACCATTCTAGATTTTAAGTTGCAACATCAAATATAATTTTTTTAAATCATGTAAGTAATGAATAAAATTTTGGAATAATACGTTTCTATTAATGATTGGATTTTGAGGATGAATAAAAAATTTTCTATGGTGCAACTTTTTTTTAAATATTTTATAAGTTTTTCTTAGATGATCCGTTATGTTATTACACTCACTTGTTTAATGAGTTATTAAACATTAAAAACATTTTTCTTCAATACTAATAATTTAAAAAAAATAAATACATTATAAATTATGTATATCTTTTTATTAAAAATATAAAACAATTACTTATAATAAAACCATAAATTTCTCTTACCATTTCCACAAAGTCATCAAGTTACTTTTGTTGCAATGTAGTGGCATGTATTGTGACATAAGAAATAAATCTACATACACATTATGCTATTTCAAATAAATTATATACATCTATTCACTAAAAATATAAAACAAAAAATATTACAGGTAACAGAATTATAGATTTCTCGCTTACAATTCACTTATACAAATAGATTTCTCATTTACCATTCACCCACACAAAGTTGCAGCCTCGTGGCAAGTATTTTGATATAAGAATACATATTCAGATAATTATCCCATGTAAGGAGATCAAAAAAACAAAAAAATTAACAAAAACTATTGCACATTATTCATACTTAGAAATATTATTTCAGAAAAATACATATAGAAGTATGGCATTAGATTGTGGCATATTTTTTTATTTTTCACATTGGATCACTCTCGATGCAACCTTACATATAGTTTTACAATTTCGCTAAGCAAAGACAATAATGTATATCCGCTGGCTACCTTGATTTTGCTTAGAGTGATAGGGTTGGAGGTCATCTACTGCAAATTCAAGTTAAATTAATGTTTTTGACATATTCTCTTGTACCTCGATGTCTTCGGTGGTCTGCTCTAAAAGTTCCTCTCATTCCCCTTACATACAACTCAACAATAAGATATGCGGTTGATATTTTTACAATGATATGCACCTACATTGCTAATTGTAGCAATGTGACAGTTTCAGAGGACAGTGATTAAAAGAGCCAAGGAGATGAAGGCCTTGTCCATATCCCAAAATCAATGAAAGGCCTATGGTTGCTACTCTTATTGGCCAAGATTGAAACTAATTTTCATGGAAACATTGTTGAAATATTACTTTCAATTGCAGCGCCAGTCTTTTGCCAGAATTCGCCATTAAACATCAACCACAAATAGTTTTTTTCGGAAAACCGTCATGGGATTTCCCGCACCACTTTTACGGAATGGTGGTAATTCTCGGGGGGGCAGTGAACACACTCATCCGCTGACACGTACCCTGAGCGGTTCGCCAATACAACTCTTTCCCTGACGCGTAATGTTCGGTAAAAGAGGTCGTACGATATTGCCAACAATCGTCCGATTAATGTGGGTCAGATCGACGGTTATGATAGCGGCAGCATGTTTTTGTTATCGGGAGGAATTCCGGTAATTGCTATAACCCTTGGATGGACGTGGAGCAAAATCTACGGTTAAAAAAAAATATTGCCATGTGAAGTAATTAATGTAAATTTATTACGGCTGTTGAATTTAGGTGAAGATTTTATTTTTATTGTTTTTAATTCACGGGAGTCAGTTTCTACGATACAAGTAAAAATGTAATGTTATGTTTTTTTTTGAGATGCAATGTAATGCATAGTAGTGCAAAGTAAGAAGTGAAAAAAAATTACACACAGCAGTGTTAATTTTTATAGTGAGAGACAGAGTGAAGTTTTGAAATGCCTCTGAAGCAGTCTTGTTGTAATCCCTTTGTTAGAGGAAGACTTTTGTAACAATTAGTCTTGTTAATGAATACAAGTTTTTTTTGTGTGTGAAACTCTGTCTTCCTGAAACATTTTTAGTTTTTCTGTGTTAAGAAACAGAGCATTATTCTCTGTTTATTTGTTTTGGAATTATCAGAAATTCTCAACATGGTATCGGAGCGTGTCCAGGCTCTTTGAAGGTGTTAAAGACGCTGAAGGAAGGATTTCTTATTGCAGCAGTTTCTCCAGCAGAATGAAGACTCAGTCAAGAAAGAATCCAAGGTATTTCTCAAGTTAGTTTTGTGTGTCACTGTTGAGGACAATGAGTTATTTTAAATAAACAGTCAAGTATTTTGAAGCATAGTTAAGAGTGCAAGAATCGCTGAAGCCGGCATTGGCATGGGTATTTGTAATATTCAATTCCCACAATTTCATGGGAAAAACTATGACTATTGGGCAATAACTATGAGAGCTTGCTTCCCAAGACTTATGGGAATTTGTTGAGGATGGTTTTGAAGAACCAGCAGATGAAGATGAGTTTAATGATTTAACTCAGGTAGAGAAAGCACTGTTGAAGAGATATAAGAAGAAGGATTCTAAAACCCTCTACTTTTTGTATCAAGCAGTGCATGAGAGTGTGTTTCCAAGGATAAAAGCAGCCAAGAGATCCAAAGAATCATGGAAAACTCTCAAGATAGCCTATCAAGAAATGGAGAAAGTGAAGATAGCAAAACTACAGTTGCTGATGAGAGATTTTGAGACTCTCTGCATGAAGGAGTTAGATAATATTGACTCATTCTTCACACATGTGATTGGAATGGTCACACAGATAAGGTCTCATGGAGAGATTCTTGAAGAAAAGAGGATTGTAGAGAAACTATTGAGGAGCCTACCCTCAAGGCTCGATGTGATTGTGACCACCATAGAAGAGACAAGATCTCACAAACTTCTCAGTTAATGAACTACATGCATCACTGATGACACATGAGCAGAGATTGAGTAGAAATGAAAATTCATCTCTAGAGCATGCCTTTAAGACCCAAATGTTCTTTGGAAGAGGAAGAGGTCAAGGCAGAGAAAACAAGAGAGGAAGAGGCAGAAGCCAAAACAGAAGTGGAATAAACAGTGTAGCAAATGCTCAAGGAAGAAGCAACAATCCAAATCAGAACCAAGGCCAAGGCAACAACCAAAAAAGTGGACAACATCATGCTCAAGGACAAAGGTATGATAAATCCAATGTCCAATGTCACTATTGTAAAAAATATGGGCATTATGCAAATGAATGTAGGAATAAGCAGCATGATATGAGTAATAGAACTAGTGCAAATTTCACTAGAGAAAATATCAGCCAAGATAATTTGTTTTTAGCCTATAATATGGCCGAAGCAAAGAGTGAAGATGTATGGTTTCTAGACTCCGGTTGCAGTAACCATGTGACAGGAAACGTAGCCATGTTTTCTATGTTAGATCAGAGTGTGAAGTTACAAGTCACACTAGGGATTGATAGTAAAGTTTCTGTTATGGGAAAAGGAGAAGTAAATGTCTTAATAAGGAAAGGTGAAAATAAAACCATAGCACATGTTTATTATGTTCCTGGAATGAAATGTAACCTCATAAGTATTGGACCGCTTATTCAAAAGGGGTACAATGTTTTCTTTGTGGATGATGTATGCACCATCATGGATAAACCACCCAACAAACAATGTATTGCTGAAGTGAAGATCACAAGGAACATGATGTTCCCTCTCGGAATGAAAGCAGATTTAAAAAATAGAGAAGAAATAGCAGCAGTGACACAAGAGGCTTTCCAAAGCAAACCAAAAGATGAAAATTGGTTGTGGCACTTGAAATTTGGACATTTCAACTTTGGAGGTCTTAACTTGTTGAATAGCAAAAGGAATGGTAAGAGGATTACCATTGATAGAGAAACCAGAGAGCCTTTGTGAAGGTTGTATCTTGGGGAAACAACACAGAGAAAGTTTTCCATCTGAGAAAAGCATAAGGGTAAAAGCACCCTTAGAGATTGTCCACTCAGATTTATGTGGACCGATGCAAACTCCATCACTTGCAAGCAGCCACTATATGCTAACGTTTATTGATGATTTTACTAGAAAAACTTGGGTTGATTTCCTGAATAACAAAAGTGAAGTGTTTGAAAGATTTTGCAATTTCAAAGCACTTAAAGAAAACTAAAGTGGCCTGTGTATCAAAGCTCTAAGAACTGATAAAGGATGTGAGTATATCTCCAAAGAATATCTACATTTTTGTAGAGAAAATGGAATTCATAAGCAGTTTACCACTAGGTACACTCCGCAGCAAAATGGAGTTCCCGAAATAAAGAATAGGAAAATCATGGATATGTTGAGGAGTATGTTAAAGGAAAATCATTTGCCAAATGATTATTGGATTGAAGTTGTATAGTGTGCAACGTACATTTTGAATAAATGCCCTACAAAAGCAGTTATGAACGGAGTGCCGGAAGAAGCATGGAGTGGGACAAAGCAAGGAGTCACCCACATGAAAGTTTTTGGATGTGTGGCTTATGCACACATTCCAGATCAACTAAGGAAAAAGTTGGACAACAAAGGGGAGAAATGTATTTTCATTGGATACAATAAGGAATCCAAAGCTTATAGGTTGTATAACCCATCCACCAAGAAGCTTATTGTGAGTAGAGATGTTCAGTTCATTGAGGAGGAAGCTTGGGATGGAAGCATAGAGAAAACGGTGAATGTTAAAAACTCTTTGTCTCATAATGAATATGATGAGGAGATGGCTGAAATACATCCTCAAACAGCAGCACCAACACAAGGGCAGCAAGAGACACCCTTGAGGAGAAATGAAAGTGCTTCTCTAAGCACACCACAAGGAGGAAATTCAAGCACTTCTTCAAGCACTTGTACACCAAATGAAAGAGGTAAGAAGTTCACAAATTTAAGTGACATTTATGAACAAGAGGCAACAAATGAAGGTGTGAACTCTTTGTTTGCTTTATATTGTCATGTTGATGAATTTGTTCATTTCGAAAAAACAATTAAGGATAGGAAATGGATAGAAGCTATGGATGAGGAGATCAATGCTATAGAAAGAAACAAGACATGAGATTTAGTTGAACTACCAAAAAGAAAAGAAGTCATTGGAATTAAATGGGTTTACAAGACCACGAATAATGTTGAAGGCAAAATAGAAAGACACAAGGCAAGACTTGTTGTCAAAGGATATAAGCAGGATCATGGGAGAGACTGTGAGGAAACTTTAGCACCGATTGCTAGAATGAAAACCGTGAGCGCAGTGTTGTCCATAGCAGCACAAAACAAGTGGAAAGTTTACCAAATGGACGTGAAGTCAGCATTCCTAAATGGAGTGTTAATGGAAGAGGTTTACATTGAACAACCTCTAGGCTATGAAAAGAAAGGCCAAGAGCACAAATTGTGCAGATTGAAGAAAGCTCTTTATGGGCTGAAGCAAACACCAAGAACGTGGTACAGTAGGATAGATTCCTATCTACTGGAAAATGGATTTGAAAAGTGTGAGGGAGAACCCACCCTCTACATCAAAGAAAATGATGGTAAAATACTAATTGTTGTGTTATATGTTGATGATGTTATTTTCACAAGTAATGATGATTACCTTATTGAAAATTTGAAAACAGTCATGAAAGAAGAATTTCAAATCACTGACATGGGTTTGCTGAGATACTTCTTAGGAATAGAAGTAGAACAAAATGGAAATGGGATTTTTATCCCACAAGCGAAATATGTCAATCAAGTGTTGGAAAGATTTAATATGCAGGAGAGCAAAGCAGCAATCGCTCCCACAGTGATGGGATTAAAATTTAGCAAAGAGGACAACAACAAGGATTTTGATCCTAGTTTGTACAAGAGCATAGTTGGCAGCCTCATGTATTGACTGCAACTAGGACGGATATAATGCACGTTGTTAGTTTGATTTCCAGATTCATGGAGAGGTCAAAAGAAGCACATTGGCAGGCAGCAAAAAATGATTCTGAGGTATGTTAAAGGTACTAAAAGGTTTGGCATTTTATATACTGCTTCAGAATGTTCAGATTTAATTGGATACACTGATAATGATTGGGCTGGAAGTGTAGATGATCAGAAAAGCACATCCGGTTATGTTTTTCACATGGATTCAGGAGCCATTTCATGGGCTTCTAAAAAACAGCCTATTGTGGCGTTGTCTACAGGAGAGGCAGAATATGTGGCAGCTACAGCAGTAGCGTGTCAAGCAATTTGGATGAGAAGGATGTTAAGGAGTTTATGCCAAGAGCAAGCAAAAGGAACTGTGATTTTTTGTGACAATAACTCAACTATTGCATTATTCAAAAATTATGTGTTTCATAAGAGAACAAAACACATTGACATAAAGTTTCATTACATCAGAGAATTGATAAACAATGGAGAAATTGTTTTAGAACACTGCAGAACTCAAGAGCAGGTTGTAGATATTCTGACCAAACCATTGGGGTAGAAAAGTTTTGAGTTTTTGAGGAAATGTCTGGGTATGATTGATAACCCAGCAGTTGAAATTAAAGGGGAGTGTTGAAATATTACTTTCAACTGCAGTGCCAGTCC
>APFE030078924.1:49855-89414 GCA_000404065.3 Pinus taeda | reverse complement strand
TTCTATGGCCAAGATTATGATGTCCTCGAGCATGGGATGTTTGAACCATTATGACATGGTCCTTAGATGATATGTTATTTCTTAGGAAAGGGGGCATGCCTTTTATAGGGTTGAAAGGGTGAGATTCTCCCTAACCCTCACAATGCACTCTACGTGAAGAAATTCTACCCATAACATTTCCCATTGAAATGCATTTTGCTAGTTTTTTCTTTCTAGATTTAGGTAGCTTGTATCCCCCATCATCTCATTCATTGTCTTCTTGCACCTTTTAGATGGATCCCTTACCCACACCATATATCTGTTACGATGATGGTACGATTTTCTTCTCCACTAATCTAGCCTCAATAGCTTGGGCCATTTTCTACCCTTTGCATTTGTTAGTCCACTCAAACAAGGTCTCCATCAGATATGCCACCAATAATCACGACATAATTTGATGTAGTGATAAGTTTGTTAGAAAATGTCCTTAATAGTCACATCCTTGAGCTTCATCTTTGTCTCAATTCCTTATTATTGGTCATGCAATTGAATGATGTTTATCACGTGTATAATATTATCCTATTTAGGAAATATCTGCAGGTTATGTTTTTGGCATTTGAATTTGAATCCAATTCATTCAATCATGTTCATAGAGCACAAAATAACTATGTAGATACCATTGCAAACAACATTCTACATTGACATTTATCACATGGGTATACAAGAAAGCATCCATAAAATAAACAAATGGTGAACTACATTATCAAAAATATGCATAACCATATTATGTATCATAATATCCAACATATAGTGTTTGGAGTACACTACTCTAAATACATTTGAAATGCTACATAAAAAAAATTGAGAGCACCTATGCCCCTATGCCTAATCACTATCCTCTCATGGGTAGCATGCAAATGGGGTCTCTCCCTAACCTAGTAAGTATCTAAAAATTTGAGAGGCCATAGTTGTCTGTCACTCAAAGGGCTCAGAGGCCATAGTTGTGCGTCACTCAAAGGGAAGAGTCGTACATGCCATAGTTGTCCGTCACTCAAAGGGAAGACTCGTACACACATATTTTTATTGATCTTCTAGCTCATGCCACCCATGCTATGTCACATAGGTCAATTATAAGTAGAACCTACAAAGAAAATCTCTAGTAATGCATCACTATTTGGCTTGTGTTGTGATGTCCGTCCCCTATCTCTAGACTTATCTCTAGACCCACATAAGCTCATCCCACATATCTTGTGAGTTTCAGGTAATATCAAATACATTAAAGAGAGTTGTGGCAATATGTTATAATCCATCCCTTGGCATTGTCTTTTAAATGAGGGGAATCTTAGAAGGTTGAGGCAATTTATCACCAATTCGAATAAGAAAATGATTAAATTGCAAAAGGTGTAAATCACTAAGGTTGTTGGTTTATATAGTATATTTTTAGTCTCATCCATGTTAAAATATCATCCATTCATTCATCCATATATGAAATATATATTTTTTTTAATATTCTTTTAAATATTACTCTAAAATATTAATAAAAAATAAATACCAAAAAACATAATATAATTTATATATGGTATGTGAGGATTCATAAGACACTATAAATGATTCATTCATCCATATATGTAATATATAATTTTTGAACATTCTTTTAAATATTACTCTAAAATATTAATTGAAAAAAGCCATATTAAAATCATTAATATAGCTCCCCTAAAAAAAATTTGTTATGTGATTTCTACCCAAAGACATTGGTTAATTCATTATGGATGAGAGAAGCATGAATACCCAAACATTAATATAGTTTATATATGGTATGTGAGGATTCACAAGATACTATAAATGATATTAACTAATATTGATTCACATAGGAGTAGTCTAACCTATACAGTAAATGACCTTTTTCACTAGAATTTTTTTCATTTTAATTTTAACCAAAATAATTTGACAACTACCTTAATTTCATAAGTAAAAAAATTAAAAAACTTAAAAACTCCTAATTTAGGTCATTCTTAGTAAAATAGCCAAATTTTTTTGTTAAGTTAATTAAATATATTTGTTAATATAAATATATATATTTTAAAAATATAAAATAAAATTATTTTTAAACTAAAAGATATTTTTTAATATTATATTTTCTTCCCGTACAATTTCACATTAGAAGTAACGACTCAAAGCTGTTTAATTTGTTAGTTGATTTTAAAATGTTCGAGTCATGTATTTATCTTCACACATTTCATTGGAAAATTAGTGGGGTTGTATTCACATTGGTTCGATTCATGTCAAAAGGTTTGTATTTATTGTCTATTGCTATATAAAAGCCAAGGTCTATATTGTCTATTGCTATATAAAAGCCAATAGCATTTCTGTTTCAAGTGAGAGTTTTGAGATGGATGAGTTTTGGGATCACGGTTTATTTTCCTAAATGGAAGGCACACCTTTCATTGGAAAATTAGTGAGGTTGTGTTCACATTGGTTCGCTTCATATCAAAACCTATGTATTTTATTGCATATTGCTATATAAAAGCCAATAGCATTTGTGTTTCAAGTGAGAGCTTTGTGATCTACGTGTTTTGGGATCACGGTTTATTTTCCTCCATGGAAGATACACCTTTCATTGGAAAATTAATGAGGTTATGTTCACATTGGTTTGATTCATATCAAAAGGTTTGTATTTTATTGCCTATTGGTATATAAAAGCCAATAGCATTTGTGTTTCAAGTGAGAGTTTGGTGATGGATGAGTTTTGAGATCACTGTACCCTGCAAATTGTTTGGACATGTTTGAACAGCCATGTTTGAACAGCCAAATAAGCAAGTCTTGCCTAAGCCAGATATGGTGTCTTCTGCAGCAGGCTACTCTCAATTTGATAACAAACTTCAGTTCCCAGCGGGTAGGAATATACATGTTTCCTAACAGGGACACTTTCTCCAGAGTCCATTTGGTGTATCTGGGTGGAGCAGGACTGGTCTAGTTTCACCAGATGGACCTTCATCCCAAATTCATCTTGTCGTTGGGTATCCACAGCCCTGCGAGCATGCGGATCACAACGCTGCCAGCAGGTACTCTTCACTTTTTTAGGGTTTTAGGGTTTTTGTTTTTAGGTTTGTTGTCTTTTGCACACTGTTATATGGACTGTTATATTGCAGAATGCTGGTCTCGAGATACATGAGAATGATCTCGTGGAATCAGTACCAACGGTAACGATGTTTCGGGTGGCTCTCGAGAGTCACTAGTTAGGGCTTCTGCAGGTCAGGCTACTGATCCTAAGAGTATAGCTGTACGGGTGAGCCAATATGTTTCTTTGTACATTGTTTTGGTTGAAAATAGCTTACATACGGCAAATAGCTTTGTAAACAGTGACAACATTGACCGTGCAGAAAACTGATCATGTATTTCTCTTTAAAACTTTTTCAGCTCGAAAATGTTTTAGCATTATCTGCTAATTATAGTGTGTCCTCTGGCAGGATCGCAAGAGGAAGATTTCCAAAAATATGCCAGCTTTGCACAATCTTGTCCCAATAAGGTATTTTTGCAAAAGTAAATACAATATAGCTTCAACATTGATTTTCCATATTGCTAGATTACATTCAGTGCTGTGATTCACATATAAATTTATTTTCATTAATTTCAGTATTGAAATTTTATGTATGGGACCTTGCTCGCCTTTTCGGTATTTCATTCAAAGTTAACATATTTTTGCACACTATTGTAACTCTCTATTAAAATCAAATCAAGCTAAAATCAAATCAAGCTAACATTGTATTTAGTGGAATCAATGTGTAACCCACACCATGTGTTTAAGTATTATCAATAGTTGTTTTCATTAGTCTTCTGTTTACAAGTATGGGTAATTTCCCCTTTCTGAAATATTTGTTATCAAATTTGCAAGGAATATAATGTTTTATTGTTAATAAATATCATGAAATAATATTATGAAAACTAAAGTTAATTAGGTATAATTTTCATTTTGTGTTGAAATTGGTAGTGGTAGATGTTTAATTAATTTTATTTTAGTATTATTTCATAATTTTTTTCAATATTAATTTAGTGGAATTATTTTTATATTATATAGTTGAATATTTGTTTGAAATTATTTATATTTTGAAAGATTCTTGTTTTACTAAACATAAATTTTTAATTTGTGGAGATGACTGTTTAATTATCTTAAAAATAAACTAGATTAAATACTTTGTAATAAATGGTGTTAACATAACATCTAATTCTTGTCATTTCTCTAATAATCATTATTTTTAGGGTTTTTGTGTGTATTATGTTTTGTAGAAACAACTTTACCTTTGTGGTATTTAAAAAGTATAATTTTATTACTTGCATGATAATGGTGACTTTTGGGTTTTTTTTGGAGAACAACTTGAATGAAGGGAATTTTTGTCTTGAAGCAATGGATAATATGTTCCTTCTTATCACAAATGTTCATGTTATAAATATACACAAGTGTGAGAGTTCCTTTTAAATAATAGTGGAATATTCAAAAGGAGGATCTAATCTATCTATATATCTTAGATTAGTTGTGGATTAGGTTTAGTTATTGTTATTGGTATTAGCCTAGAGTGTGGAGGTGCAAGGTAAGTTGTGTTTTTTTTTTTGGTTTTACCTAGAAAGTGTCATTCCTTTTTACACTAGGCACTTTAAATTTAACCTATTTCACCTAGCTATGTCATTATATCTAACTAGCAACTCTCATCAGTTGAGAGTATAAGGTCCAATAATTCTAGAAGATAAATATAATATATTATATAAATATATAAATATATATATTATATATTATATATATATAATATATATATAATAAGATGTAGTACAAAGAAAAATAAATACAAAAATTATCTTGTTACAACTAAATATGATTAAACTAATGAATCATAGTTTTTTCTACACTTATAGTCTTTTATAAAATGGTAATAACTTTAGAAATTAATATATATCTAGCTATCACAATCCAGATTTAATATCCAAACATAAATACTATTTCACTAAAAAATATTTTAAATAAATAATTTAAATACAGTATACAAATATAATTACTATTTCACCCATATAAATAAACTAAATAAAGTATTTAAATAATTACACATTTTTACATAATCAATCTATTCTTAAATAATCAAACGAGATCCGTTATTTCTCATCACAATCCGAGCAAGTAAGCCAGAGTAGTCATTTCTCAACACCATCCGAGCAAGTAAGCCAGAGTGATTGGAGATAGTTGGATTTACCGACATTTCTATGATTTAATGATATATATGGTTGGATTTAACGACATTTCTATGATTCAATGATATATAACATTATTGACTTTTTCTGAGAGACAAGTAAAAGTTGTAGTATCTCAATATATGGAATATCAGTAAAGGAAAGGATAAGTTGATATGAAATAAATTTATTACAGAATATTGGTGATCTATGCTCTAATAGAAGCGATCAACTTTCAATTACATGACACGCTATCACGCTATTGTACAAAGAAGGGAAGTTCCTTGCATGAAAAGTTAACGAAATTATCAAAACCAAATTGAAGATAAGTCTTCAAATGTTAATATCATTTAAGCAATCAGAAAACACAGAGGTTAGAAATAAGGGAATCCTTCAACTAGTGACGTGAGCCTGACAAGACGTCAGAACATTTTCTGTCTTTTTACAACACATTCCCTGTCTTCTAAATTGTGAGAATAATGCATAAATAGAATTAGTTAGAATTAGTTGTGAGTGGTTAAACAGAATTGACAAATGAAGTTGTGTGAGCTTTGTCTCACTTTTGTTGTTGTTTCTGCCTGTCTATTTCTATTTTAATTTGGTATGATAGCTTTCTTCTGTCTGACCCTCTCTCTTTCTTCTGTCTGTGCCTCTCTCCTCTTCGGGGCAGTACTAAATTAAAACAGAAATAGACAGGCAGAAACAACAAAAGTCACACAACTTAGTCAATTCTGTTCAACCACTCACAACTAATTCTAACTAATTCTATTTATGAATTATTCTCACAATTTAGAATACAGGGAATGTGTTGTAAAAAGACAGGAAATGTTCTGACCTCTTCTCAGGCTCACGTCACTAGTTGAAGGATTCCCTTATTTCTAACATCTGTTTTCTAATTGCTTAAATGATATTAACATTTGAAGACTTATCTTCAATTTGGTTTTGATAATTTCGTTAAGTTTTCATGCAAGGAACTTCCCTTCTTTGTACAATAGCGTGATAGCGTGTCATGTAATTGAAAGTTGATCGCTTCTATTAGAGCATAGATCACCAATATTCTTTAATAAATTTATTTCATATCAACTTATCCTTTCCTTTACTGATATTCCATATCTTGAGATACTACAACTTTTACTTGTCTCTCAGAAAAAGTCAATAATGTTATATATCATTGAATCATAGAAATGTCGTTAAATCCAACCATATATATCATTGAATCATAGAAATGTCGGTAAATCCAACTATCTCCAATCACTCTGGCTTACTTGCTCGGATGGTGATGAGAAATGACTACTCTGGCTGACTTGCTCGGATTGTGATGAGAAATAACGGATCTCGTTTGATTATTTAAGAATAGATTGATTATGTAAAAATGTGTAATTATTTAAATACTTTACTTAGTTTATTTATATGGGTGAAATAGTAATTATATTTGGATACTGTATTTAAATTATTTATTTAAAATATTCTGTAGTGAAATAGTATTTATATTTGAATATTAAATCTAGATTGTGGTAGTTAGATATATATAAATTTCTAAAGTTATTACCATTTTATAAAAAACTATAAGTATGCAAAAAAAAAAAACTATGATTCATTAGTTTAATCATATTTAATTGTAACAAGATAATTTTTGTATTTATTTTTCTGTTGTACTACATTCTTATATCCATTAGATTATGCGCAGTGTTAAAGATCGAAGATCGTTCTTCTACCAAGAATGCTAGAATAATTCGGTCTCGGACAGCTGAACCCGACCTTGTCCTCTTCTTTGCGGTCTCGTATATTAGCCTCCCACCTGGAGTCTTTAGAACCCTAGTCTGGTTAGATTTCGTCGCATAGCTGTGGCGCTTGCGATACTTCTGCCTCTGTGCCATCTCTCGCTATCTGTAAAAAATACGCAGAGTTTTTTTTGTTGTAATTCCCAGAGTTCTTTTGTTATAATTCCTGAGCAGCTGTTTTCTGAAGTCGTTCTTTAAAGGAAATAACGCAGAGTCGAGGATCCACTCGTTTGAGTCAAGGATAGACGGGTATCTTTCAGTATTGCTGACGGTCGTTTCATGGCCATGCTGCTCCATGAACCTTTCATACCACTCCTGGATATTGAAAAGATTTGACAGCCTGTGATCGCTGAGTGAATACGGTTTGTTTTTTTTTTTCTTGTGATTGTGAAGCGTAAAGTTTTTTGTTTAAAACTGTGGCAGCTGATTATCAGTTTTTTTTTACAACAGTGGCAGCATATTATTAAAGGTGTTTTTGTGGTGCATTTTTAAAATCGTGTGCAGCTTTTTTATGTATTAACCAGTTTTACTGGAGCAAGTTTGCAAGTTTTGTTTCAAGTTTTTTGAAATAGACTGTGTAAGAAGATTGCAATTTTTTGAATTTGGTCATTGGTGCAGATTCATATTTAATTGAGTCTACAAAACTTGATGGAGAAATTGGAAATTTAAGATCATAAGTCATACAATCTCTCGCCGATTGTCAAAGGTGACACAACAATCCTCAACCTCCTAGTGCCACTCAAGATTGGGAGAATCATGAAATGAAAGAAATGGTGGTGCTAGGCATGTCAGTGAAGGACAATATTATTCGGAACTCTGAAACTTCAAAGCCAACATGGGACACTCTCAAAGGTTTGTATGAGACTACTAATGCAAACCTTATTTTATTTTTAAAAACAAAGCTGCTATCTATCAAAATGGATGCCAATGAAAGCATTAGCAACTTTGTTTCCCGAATTAAAGACTTTAGTGATAAGATTGGTGATATTGGTGAAGAGGTTTCTCGTATACATTTGGTAACTGTTGCTTTAAAGGGGTTAGTCCCCCAGTACAAAGTCTTTATTTCAGCTCTCTCAGCTAGACCGACACCTCTTACATTTGAAGAATTGGCTGGAATTCTTCTTCAAGAAGAAGAGAGCATGAAACATTTTGAGCTGGAGTCAAATGGTTCTGATTTGGCTTTGACTGCAAGAGCCAAAAGATCATTCCGAGGGAGACCATGGGATAGGAACACAGGCCGTTTTCAATCAAAGCAAAAAGGTATGGCACCTCCTGATTCTTATGTTAAAAGGAACATTGCATGTGATTATTGTGGAAAACCTCGACATCTGGCTAAAGATTGCTATAGGAGAAAGAATAATGAATCAAATCAAAGACATAGCACGCATAATGGAAATTACATAAAAAG
The DNA here is from genome assembly GCA_000404065.3 of Pinus taeda. Classification (NCBI taxonomy): domain Eukaryota; kingdom Viridiplantae; phylum Streptophyta; class Pinopsida; order Pinales; family Pinaceae; genus Pinus; species Pinus taeda. Next base: position 81,029 of record APFE030078924.1, on the reverse strand, counting down.
AGACACCTCACTGAATGATGGATTTAAAAATCTTAAGTTATTTCTTTCTGATGGTGCATTGTCTGCTGAAAGTGATGATGAGAATGCTTGGTTTATAGATTCTCATGCATCGGCACACATGACTTGTAATAAAGAATGGTATGATAAATATTATGAGAAATCTGATGATACACACATTTACCTAGGAGATGATAGGTCACTTAAGGTTCAAGGCTATGGCATAATAAATGTGTACTTACCTAATGGACAAATGTGACAGATTCATAATGTGATGTATGTACCTCCTCTCAAAAAGAATTTACTATCTGTTTCCACTATCACTGATAATCATTTAAAAGTATAATTTGGTAAATTGGGGTGTATAGTGAAAGATGTTCAGGACCACTACAGGGTTGTTTCTACAGGTACCAGGGTTGGAGGATTATACAGATTGGATGTGACAGTGAAGCGCCATGTTGCATTGACATCCCAAGAGACGTCGACAGCAGAATTATGGCATCACAGGTATGGGCACCTAAATTACAATGATTTATCGTTGTTACAAAGGAAATCAATGGTTGAAGTTTCCTGTTATAAGTGTGAACATTTTACCATGTGAAGCTTGTGCACGTTGGAAGAGCATAGAGAAGAAGTTCTGTTCATACTGAGAAACGAAAGTATGATATACTTGAATTAATTCACACTGATGTATGTGGACCTATGCAAACTAGGTCTCTTGGTGGTGCTTCATACTTTGTTATTTTTATTGATGATAGATCTAGGTATACCTAGGTCTATTTCATTAGAAGGAAAAGTGACATATTTGAGTATTTTAAAGAGTTTCGAAATATGGTTGAAAAACAAATAGGAAAGTGCATTAAAATACTCAGATCTGATCAAGGGGGTGAATATAAATCAAAAGCATTTAACACCTATTGTAAATCTAATGGAATTCAACAACAGTTCACAGTGCCACATACCCCTGAGCACAATGGTGTTGCTGAGCGATGGAATAGAACCTTGGTGGAATCTGCTCGTAGTATGCTACAAGGTAAGAACATTTCTAATGGTTTCTCGGCAGAAGCCATTAACACTGTTGTTTATCTGAAGAATCGATGTCCCACTAAGAAATTAGTTTTTCAAACTCCTTTTGAGGTTCTTCATGGTTATAAACCTGATGTGAGTCATTTCAAAGTCTTTGGATGTACTGCTTTTGCTCATATTCCTAAGGCTAACAGAAGAAAACTTGATGCCAAGTCCATCAAGTGTGTTTTCATTGGGTATTGTACGGATCCGAAAGCCTATAAATTGTTTGATCCAAGTTCCCATAAACTATTTGCAAGTCGTGATGTATTGTTTCATGAGCATACTGATAAAAGTAATACTAAGAATGATACATGGCATATATCTAATGATGCACATATCAAGCTTGATACTTTGATTAAGCAGGAAAAGGAAAAGGTACAGGTACAGGATCAGGATGATAGCAGCAGTATGAGCACATCTAGCAGCACTGAGTCATCATAAGGGGGTGATTCACCTCAAAGCCGACGAATCATGGATGGAACACCCACAGGCATTGAAGCACCAAGAAGGTCATCCCGACACACTCGGCTTCCTGCAAGGTATAAAGACTATGCCTTAATGTCTAATATAATGAATGTTGAAGAACCAATTGATTATGAGCAAGCTAAACAACATGAACCATGGATTAATTCTATGAATGATGAGTATGCTTCTATTATGAAAAATCAAACATGGGAATTAGTGGAACTTCCTGAAAATAAAGTTCCAATTGGAAGCAAATGGTTGTACAAAACGAAATTTAAAGCAGATGGTACAATTGATAAATTTAAGGCAAGATTAGTAGCAAAAGGATATGCTCAAAAGGAGGGAATTGATTATCAAGACACTTTTGCACCAGTAGCTAAGTTGAATACAATTAGATTACTGATTGCCTTAGCCACAAAACATAATTGGAATATACATCAATTGGATGTCAAATCTGCTTTTCTAAATGGTGATTTAAAGGAAGAAGTTTATTTGGTTCAACCTGAAGGGTTTGTCAAACAGGGACAAGAGCATCTGGTTTTCAGGTTAAGAAAGGCATTGTATGGTTTGAAACAGGCACCAAGATCATGGTATGTAAAGATTGATACCTTCTTTCTTCAGAATGGATTTGCGAAAAGCAAAAATGATCCTAACTTGTATGTTAAGAAAGATGAAAAAAGAAATGTTGGTTTAATATCTTTATATGTGGATGATCTCATTATAACAGGCAGTGCTCACAAGTTAATTGAAGAAATTAAAGTTCAGTTGTCACAGGATTTTGAAATGAAAGATTTGGGTGAATTACATTACTGTTTAGGAATTGAGGTATGGAGAGAACCTGGTAAAACTTTGATCACTCAAAGAAAATATACAAAGGAGATTCTTAAAAAGTTCAATATGACAGATTGCAAAGCTATGTCAACTCCCTTAGAACAAAATGCAAAGTTGTACAAAGAAGATGGATCGAAAGAGGCAGATGGAACATTATATCGTCAGTTAGTGGGAAGTTTGAACTATCTCACCACTACCAGACCAGACATTGCATACTCAGTCAGTATCCTTAGTCAATTCATGGCTAAGCCTTCAGGAAATCACTGGAATGCTGCAAAGAAAGTTCTCCGATACTTAAAGGGAACATTAAATCTTGGTATTATGTATACTGATGTATCTGATGTTGCACTGACAGGTTTTTCTGATTCAGATTGGGCAGGAAATCCAGATGACAGATGATCTACCTCTGGCTATGCATTTCATATTGGATCAGGGGTCGTATCTTGGAGTAGTAAGAAACAGCCAACTGTTTCTTTATCATCAACAGAATCAGAGTACAAAGCTTTGACCAATGCCACCTATGAAGCTATTTGGTTGCGGAGAATTCTTGCAGATCTTGAAGAAGCTCAAAGTGGTGCAACATGTATCAATTGTGATAATCAGAGTGCTATCAAATTAGCACATAATCCACTTTACCATGCTAGAACAAAACACGTTGAGTTAGAGTACCACTTTGTACGTGAGAAAATTGAGTCAAATGAAATTGGATTGATATTTTGTAACACCAAGGAATGTGGCTGATATATTTACTAAGCCCCTTGGTAAAATCAAATTTGAAGTTTTTAGAAGTCACTTAGGTGTTGTAGAAAATCCATTTCTACATTAAGGGAGGATGTGAGAATAATGCATAAATAGAATTAGTTAGAATTAGTTGTGAGTGGTTGAACAGAATTAATTGTGAGTGGTTAGGAATTGGTTGCATGAGTTTCCTATATAAGTGTCTATATAAGTGTGATGTATTTGATCAAATTGAGGAATGAAGTTGTGTGAGCTTTGTCTCACTTTTGCTGTTGTTTCTCCCTGTCTATTTGTTTAATTTTCTGTTTTAATTTAAATTGTGTATCAAAGGGCCATGCATGGGAGGTTGGTTATTGGTAAGAGTAAAAAAGGACTGCATTTTTTTAAATATTTTGTATGCAGGGGAGGTTGGTGATGGGTAATAATAAAAAAGGATTGCATTCTTTTGAATATTTTGTATGCAAGGGAGGTTGGTGATGGGTAAGAATAAAAAAGGATTGCATTGTTTTAAATATTTTGTTTGTGTAAAATTAATTTCCTTTAATGCTTTTTATTGTGTGCAGAAGGACAAAGGCTCTACCCTAGATGAAATCATTGACTATATTAAATTTCTACAGCAGGCAGTAAAGGTTTTGATTTTGAACAGAATATTTTCACGATTGACCTTTTAAAGCCTATGATAGTAGTTTTTGTTCTTAAAACTATTTTGCAGGATATGCGCACAAGAAAAGTTGATGGTGGAGGTGTAGTTGAGCCTCAATTTGCCAATGTTCAAGTTAAGGTACACGCTTACGCTTAATTCTAGGTTTTCACTGGAAGTACGAGAAAATACCCGTGTATCATTGTTTGTTGATGCCATATTTTGTGGGTTTTCTTAGGGTTGTAACAGTCACACATCGGCGTCGGTGGGTCAAGCTAGTCCTTCACTCTTACGGGATAGTCTAGAGTTTGAGAATATTGTTCTGGGTCTCATGGAGAAGGATATGAACACACGCATGGAATATTTATAATGTAAAGGAATTTCTTTGATTCCAGTAGAACAGGTGAAATATATATCAAATCAAACTAGAAAGCCACAGATCGGATCGAGGGATACAACTTATGTTAATGAACCATGCTCAAGCAAGTGGCCTGCTTCACAAACTGTCAGTAGCATTCATGGAGTTCCTGTATTAGGATCTGCTGGAATCGGCCGTGATTTGCCTGAAAGGGAAATTGAAGCTATAACGAGGGGAAGGGAAATTCTCACTAGTGAGCCAAATGAAGTTGATTTTCAGATAATATGTAGCTTGGCCGATGTTTTAAACCAGTAATAGCGAAGATAGGCCAGGAATCTGTGCTTAAGTAACGAGACCTCTTTCTCTTTCTCTAGGTATTTCGAGATTCCCTGTCCGAACAATTAAGCAAATGTATGTGGGCATATCACATTTATTGTAATTGAACTGCTAGGCTATTTTCATAATCTTTCTCAATGGAAGTTTTAGATTTATAAAAGTATTTGAGCATATCATTTATTTTGTAATTGAACTATTTTGAGATTCCCTTGCCAGAAAACAGTTAAGCAAAGTATGTGGGCATATCACATTTATTGTAATTGAACTGCTAGTCTATTTTCATGAATCTTTCTCAATGGAAGTTCTAGACATATAAAAGAATGTTCTAGACATATAAAAGAATGTGAGCATATCACATTTATTTTGTAATTTAACTCATAGGCTATTTTTATGAATCCTTATTAATTGAAGTTCTATACCTATAAAAATATGTGAGTATTATTACATTTATTGCAATTTAGTTGATAGGCTATTTTAGTGAATCATTATCAATTGAAGAAGTTTACGAAGTTTACGAGTAAAGAATAATTATTTGCACTATTAAGTTTATGTATTGTTACAAGTTGATAGGCTATTTTCTTGAATCCTTATCTGTTGAAGAAGTTTTAGATATATAGAATAATTATTTGCATTATTATGTATATGTGTGGTTATAAGTTGAAGTTGATACTAACAATTTCTTTAGTTTATATTAATAGTTATTTTTTTATTAATAAATTTAGTTGGGTTAGTGTTATTTTATTCAGAACATATCAGAAAAAATATTAATCATAATTTGAAAATGAAGTTGAGGATAATAAATTTAAAATGATTTTAGTAAAAAGATGTAAAATTTGAAGATATTAACCATAGTGTGGGTGAGACCAAGAGTAATTCACATCAAAACAATTTATTTGAATTAAAAAGATACCCATTAACGGTTGAATATTAATAACTCTTTATAAACTAGTTTTAATATAAGATTATGAATGAATTTAGTAGAAATGTTTAAAAACTATAATATTACATAAATGGATGTAAGGCTTAATTTGACTAGTCATTACTTATTATTAGTATAACTTAGCTAGAGACTTTAGCAATAATTTGTGTTGTTTCTTAATATTGTATTAGTATTTGTAGCTTTAATCAATTTTTTTGGAAAATGCCTTATATTTCAATTTTTTATATCAAAAACAAAAATTCTAATTTTTGAAAATCTTGTTTCCAATTTTCTATTGACTAACTAACCTAACTTTAAAATCATTTTAAAAATAAATAAATAAAATAATTTTACAAATGGCAATTTCATATGTGGTCCACACTTTTGTGCTCTACTCCTTTATACATGATTTCATTTCCATTTGAACTTTTATTTTTTATTATTAGGAATAGGTATGCTTTGTAGATGATTAAAAATGAAGTGATTTCATATGAATTGTAAAATTCTTGTGTTTGGAAGTATGATCCATTGCATGTCACTTTTTATTTACTAAACAAAAACAAGTTTATCTCTCTATATCCATATGTCTTACTGTGAAGTTGAAAAGTTGGAAAATACTTATACATGTCATCTCTATATCCACTCTCAAGTTGAAAAGTTGGAAAATACTCAATATCCATATGCCCTACTGCTAAGTTAAAAAGTTGGAAAATACTTATACATAGCCTCTATCCTAAGAAGTTATAGTTTGGAGGCTAGAGATGGAAAATGAGGGAGTAAAAGGAATTCTAAGTTATAATTAGGAGGCTAGAGATGGAAATTTAGCTAGTAAAAGAAATCTTTAAGAAAACACAAAGTTAGTAAATCTAGCTATTCTACATGTCACACATGTTATAGAGATGCATTGATTGCTACTTGCGATTGAAATTATTTACAAATAGCACTAAAAAGAAGGATAGGTGATATAGAGTTTGGTGAAGAGGGCCAAGTGGTTAACAAAAAATATGAAGAATATGCTCTTTTCAAAGGTATTAGCAAGAATTATTAGAGCAAGTACACGATTTGTTGAAGAGAATCAATTCTAAAGAGACTGTTCATTGGGAGGAACTTAAATACTAAAAAATTACCAGGGAAATGGATAATGGAGTGATGATTGTTGGAACAAGAACACAAGTTACAAAAGGATGGAAAAGTGAAGCAATGTTTTTTTGTTGCAAGTCCTAGGAGTAATATGATCTACAATTTTTTATAGTAACACCATTAATTTATCTACTATCAAGCAAGATATCAAGTATTTAATATAGATTAATTGTTTTATAACTATTCAATTGATGTTGATTTAAGTCAAGTCACTAATACAAACATGGTGGAATGGCATAAGAAAACTATAGAAGTGGTTGCTAAGAAGGCTAATAAAAGTCTTTTACTAGTAAACAAAGGCTAGAGACTCTCTTAAGTGGAGTTGAAGTATAGTTGAATAATTCTAAGGGGGTTTTGAAAATAAAATAAAATCTAATAATATTAATGACTTAGAAAATACTATAGCTAGTTTATGAAGGTTTCCTAAGGATGAAACTATTATGAAATAATTATTGGAATAAAAGGACAAGGAAATCAGATATATGAAACCAATTTTAAAATCTTCTCATTAAGAACTTACATATTTAGTTGGAACACATAAGAATAAAAAATATGAAGGAAAAGAAGTGCTTGTAAAGAATCATGAATATAAAAGAAGCATTAGCTAAAAATTTAGAGAAGCAAGTTTCTAAGTGTTGGAAAATGTTACTAGTGTTAGTCTTCATAATTATAATTATATTAATGTCATTATGTATATATTATGTTACATTAAAAAGAAGAAGAAAAAAATATTATTTTAAGCAATAGAATTTTTGGTCATCTAGATTAAGCATACATTTCATCCTCCTAGGGTTTTTCAAAGCCAAATGGACATTTTTATTAAGTCAAGAGAGTCCTTGGCAATTGTATCACTCTATTGGGGAAGATGTAACATGTAAAATATATTAATTAGAGTCTAGAAATTAAAATAAGACTCAAAGAACAAGTTGGCCCTACCATTAACAAGTCTAATTAGTAGAGGCTATTCTACCACAAGAGAAGCATATATATCAAAGGGACTTCTACTTAATTGACACACACCTCTTAAATTTCAATCTCAAGCAAGATTTGTCTAGAAAGGGAAGAAGTTGCATAAGTGAAGTAGAGCACTAAATATTGTAATTGAAGAAGTTCAAGGAAGGTTCCACTCTAATTGACCTTGAAGGATTTGACTAGCTTGAGGAAGGATTTATGGTAAGGTTGACTTGGTTGTTGGAGGAGTTCTTGGCTTTCGTGTTTGTGTCTTCTCATCTCATTTGAACTTATTTGATAAGAATATAATATATTGCTTTTGGGTTTTCCGCTTAGAGAGGTTTTTCCTTGGCTTGGAGAATACTTCTTATGCCCATGGTATTTATTGTTTTTTCTCTTGATAATTTTAAATTCATGAAAATTATATAATAAATAAGAAGATCACTAAAGTTCATAAGAAACTATTAAGGTTAAGGAGAATTGGTTTGAATAGACTCCCTTGTAGATTCTAGAGCATGGCATCTCACCCAAGGTGAAGGAAGAGAAGGAAGCTTGAAGATTATCTTGCTCACATAAGAAGGGTTTCCTTGTCAAGGGGAATCATTTTTGGACATAAGGAAATAAGAAGAAGACATATTCACCTAGAAGGAAGGTTAATACATAGGAATCTTATCAAAGATCTAGTAACCTAAAAAGGATATAGCTCCCATTGAAGGAAGGAAGGATAAGCTCTTGTTGAAGGCTTTCTAGTGCATCATATTCATCGACTCTTTGAAGTTGTTTGAACAAATTTGTGTTGAAGGCGTCCTATAAGTCATCATACTAAGGAATCTTTGAAGTCTCCTTGAAGGTCTTGAAAGCATCAATATTGTTAGAAACATCACCAAGAAGGACTCCTAGTTGACATGTAAAGTATCATATTGTATTCCCTGTCTCAACCTACAGATCATACAAATACATTTTGCAAGGAAAGAAGAAATCTTGTAGGATCATCAAACTTCCTAGCATGAAAGAAGAGGATTGACTTGGAACTCACAAGAAATGAAGTTATGGAATATGTTCTATGTGAAGTTATTGTACCAAACAAGGAGAAGATTCAAGAATTGTAAAAATACAAGATGGAATAAGTGAGGTCATATATGATCATTTGGAATACATTGAGGATCATATTGTTCCCTTTGTTTTTGATTTGAAGACATCTAAGGCTATGTATGATAACTTAGTAAATTTTTACTCTATAAGTACATGAGGTCAAAATATATCCTTGAGGAATCAACTGTATTGAATATAGAAATAAAAGGATGAAGATATGGCCATTTATCTTATGAAGATATCACAAATAAAAGGCTAGTTTCAAGGGATTGGGGAAGTTTTTTTCGATTCAAAAATGACTACTTATGTACTAAATGCTCTACCATCTAATTGAAGAAGTTTTGAAACTAGTGTCCACTCAAAGAAAGATACTACTCATTCTAATGAGTTATGGGTTTAATGTATCTGGGAATAATCAAGGATAAAGGCAAAGGATGAAATAGAATCAAATGAAAACTCTCAAGACTTTATTACAATATCAAGGTAGAAGAAGAAAATGAAGTTCAGAAAGACCATAGAGAATCTAGATATGTCAAAGATTCAATGCTTTGAATGTAATGAGTATGGGTAGCTTAAGAGGGATTGTCTAAACAAGAAGAACAACGAAATATAGCATAAAAGTGAATCTCACATAATTGAAGAAAAGGAGAACATTTGAATCTTCCTTTTATTATGTATAAAGCAAAGTAGCATGCATTATTGCATTTTCCAGCACAGTCTTGATTTTTGTAAAGCATGGCATTATAGAAAGAAGCATATGATAGTAGAGGAATTAGCTTCTTAGTGATCAATTTAAGAATCATCTAGTTTAAAAAGAATGAGAATATTGGGACCATATTTCATATTACATTTCATCCAAGTATTTTCTAACATATTGTAAAAGGTATTCATTTTGAAAAGAAGGATCATCAAGCTCCTATAAGAACCATCATTTTGTAACTTTATTGGAAGGAGAACTATAACATGATTTGTATGGAAACAATACCCTTTAAGGATGACGTAATGTAGATGGTCAATTTGCAGTATGAAAGGCATAAGGAAATAATTCTTTCTTGGGAACATAAACCTACCTTAGATAAGTATATGAAGCAAACCCATTCTAGAAATGATGGCTATATGATTATATGGAAGCAAAGGTATGCATAATTTAAGTAATTGTTCTCTAAGGTAGGGTTCATTATCTACAAGAATGTTGTAGAAAGAGTTGGTTATAAAAGTATGCTTGATAAGCCTTTCAAGTGGTTACATGAGGCTTGAAAGAACATCTACATGCTCTAGATCAAGACTCTCTCATAATATAGCATGGAATAAACATAATGATATTGACCAAAATTTGGTATGATCTTCAGAAAGAAAGTAAAAGAGTTGAAAATGAAAACTTCAAGGAAGAAGAAGGTGTAGCTTGTTGTTTTGTTTGTTCTATGAACACTTTGATTGCAAAGCATGGAGAATGATCCTTGGTAAAATATTAAGATATACCAAGCGAAAGGATGTTGATCTCAGAACTAAGAAGTGTGCAAAGATGGAACCATAAAGAGAATTATGATATTAATGTTTTGGTACTCGTTATCTAGTTAGCATATTATTTTGCTACCTAGAATAATACTGCAGAAATGTATAGTGATAGTTGAAGTAAGCTCAAGTATTGGTGTTGAACTTGATTCAAATAACATATTTATTGAGTGAATGTTTTTAACTATGTATTCAAGATTTTTTACACCATCATCTCGGAATTGAAAGGTAGAAGTACAAGAGGATAACCTAATGTTCATGTTTCGATAACAAAGAAGATCACTTTCATGTTTAGAGGGAGCTATGATAAGCTCAATATAATGAATTCATTGACGATAACTAGAGGAAAGTGATGTGTAAGGTTGATGGCTTGAAGATTGTCCCAAGATTCAATAAATAAGATGCTCCATAATATCCATGAAGGTAGAAGCTCCACATAATGAAGAAAGAAGGATCCATGCAAATACTGCTAAGAATATGCATAAGGAATTGGTAGATAATACACTTATAAAGACAAGCTAAAGAGCTTGTGGTGATGAATCTTCAATTTAAAGGAAGTGAAAGAATCTCCTCTATAAGTTAGAGGGAGTAAGAAGTATCCTTGTGTAACTAAAAGGGAGCAAGAATTGATTCCCTAATCGAGAGGGAGTAGGGTTCGCCTCTATGGGTGATAGGGAGTGATGTTAGACATCATTTTCTATTATTCATGTGTCATGCACTAGGCTAGAACTAATAGTTGTAAGTGTAAGCAAACGATAAGGAAAGAGAATGGAAAATGGAGGATTGGATAAGAAACAAAGTCTAGTACTCCTTGAGGAGAAAGAATCCAAGATATGAAGTATTCTTGTTGAGCTACACTCCTTGAGGATTAGACAAATATCCACCATAAGTGGTAGAAGAGGAACAACATTCTTTGAGGATTGAGAATCCAAGATAAGAATATTCCTAAAGAGACATAACTAGTGAAAATATAAATGGGGTATGTACCTTGAAGAGGTAGTGTTGTACCTCGAAATCCTCCCAACATTATTATTTGATATGAGAAGACCTTATCAAGGTAAGGCCTTACTATCTTGACAATGTTTCTCATGATTTTGATGCTTAAATATGGCTTACCAATATGCCTCTTCTTTTGAGAACTCTTTAGTTTGAGAATATCCTTGTACTAGTTATACAATTATGAATACCTCCCTAGTTAAGAGGGAGTGTTTGAAAATGTAACTAGTTTCATTATTCATATTAGTCATTGTACACATGTCATCATGTATATATTATGTTACAATAAAAATAAGAAAGATAAATATTATTTTAAGCACTCGTTTTATTAATCATCTAGGTCAAGCATGCATTTCATGCTCCTAAGGTTGGTCAAAGTCAAAATAATAATTTTCTTAATTCAAGAGACTCCTTGTCATTTGTATAAGACTCTATTGGGAAATTTGTAACATGTAAAAGATATTAATTATGGGCCTAGAAAGTAAAATAAGCCTCCAAGCACAAGTCGGCCCTACCACATGGGGGCTTCACTCAATGAACCTATATCATGTGTGTTTGTGGCATACTAAACAATACCCCAAATTTGACTACATATTGGAGAATACATCTAAAAGTCACATTATTTAACTCCCTACCAATAAGAACCCAATACACCTTCCAAATTTAGAAACCCTTACTTTCGATAGATATTGTAGATATCCATTTTTTCTTTAACATTTTTTATACCCTTTATATCTTTTCATTAATTTTGAACTCCATTTTTTGCACATTCCAATATAAACACCCTTTACCCTCAATATATTATTTCATTTTTTCCTCAATATATACCCCCAATATGAATGAACCTAGTAGGATATTGCTCCCCGAGTGAAGCCCGTGTGCTCTAATAGTGACAAGTCACATTCGACCACAAGTATATATATAAACTTCTGCAATTTTGATATCAAGCAAGAAGAGGAAGAAAATAAGAGCGATGAAGGCTAGAAGACAAGGACAAATACCCAATGAACGAAGGAGACCTAATCGATATGTATTTATCTTCACATGTGCAAAGGATAGGGTTTCTTCACGCTGAGAATTGTAGGTGTGAGGTGCATGAGACCAAGAATTGCATATCTAAGTTGCATGGGGGTCAAAACTCTGATTTGACTTAGTTTGACTTTTATTGACATTGAATACCTTCATTTTCATCTCTTGGAAGGTTAAAAAAAATAAGAAGGCTAGCATTTGTGTTGTTTACAAAGGGGAAATTTTTTTGACCTAAACTATATGACTCAATATTTTAATTGAAGCAATTCAATGAAGGTTTGAATCTCGTTGATCTTGAAGGATTTGACAAGCCTAAGGAAGGGTTGCTTGAAGGGATGAGTTCGTACTTAGAGGTGGTCTTCACTTTGGTTTTTGGGTCTGGGTTTTCTCATTTAATTAATTCTATAAGAAGACAACATATTATTTCTTCGTTTTCCCCTTTGAGGCATTTTTCAATGGCTTCGAAGCTACTTCTTGTGTCCATTGTCTTTATTGTTTTTACTCTACATAATTGTTTGATTAAAAAATCTAATAAAGAAACATAGGAACATAAATAAACTTCTCAAAGAATTATTAATACTAAGGAGAATTGGTTTAAATATATTCCCTAATAGATTCTCCAACAGTAAGTAGAATAAATAATTCAAGGAAAAGGAAAAAAGGTATTAGAGTAAACTAGACTAGTATAAATTGAATTTTTAATTGAATTTTTATTTTTGTTTTGAACAAGAGACATATTGTAATATTGATAAAAATAGAAATAAGTTATTTCAAGTAAAGGTTGTTGATTTGGAAGAATAAATAAAGAATGAGGAACATGGAATGGAATAGGTTGTGTAGAGTTGGGTGAATGAAGTAAACATCAAAATGAGACCATTTAAGGAGTACAATGAATATTAAAGAAATACAGAAAAACAAATTGAGTGAGTGCAAACATATTTAAGAAATACTATATTATGTGAGAAACTCTTACTCATGCAAAGAATAAAATCTAAGAAATGATCATTGAAGGACTAAGTAGGATTAGACCTTATGTGAAGATTTTTCTTATCTATCAAATAGTTGTGATTGCTAATGCTTAGATAGACATGAAGAGCATGATTGCTACAATGGAGTGAGACTAAAGGAGGTTGGGTAGATTATTAGTTGTTAAAATTCAATGAGAAAGTTATTAGATAGTTCGAATGTCCTAGTGGAGATGGTTGTGTTTTATTAGGTTTATGAGTTAAAGAAATTTAAAGAAAGGAATAAGAGGATGGATGAAATGAATGATGGAATCCTTAAAGCTAATAGAATCATAAAGGAATTGAAAGAAGAAAGAGGATATATTCAAAGGTTCAAGATGCCATCATTTTGGACTAGTTCAAGTTGTCTTATATTAGATGAACAATTTCAATCTAGTGTCAAATAGGATTTTGAATGTCAAAAGCACCCTTTAATTAGTAGTGAAGAAGTAGTTTCTAGACAATTACTAGTAAATATATTTTCAAGGATTTCAATGTATTGTCTCTTTTATTTAGAAAATATCTAACTTCTCCTTATGAGATCCATTCTAATATTAGCATCAATTATTTTAAAATAAAGAAAAAATAGTGATCACCCTACCTCATTGGGACAAATTTATGAATCTAAAAACATATTTTACTTAATAGATTGTTATTCCTTGAGTGATATAGGGTTTTGAATTAGTTCAACCATTTCAATGAGTAATCAAAGAGATCACAGAGCGAGAAGAAGAAGAGGAGGAAGCATTCCTAATATTTCAAAAAGTCTAGGAAGACAAAAATTTAAGCTAGAGAAGGCTCTAGTGTTTTTACCTTACCAAGAGGTAAAACAAAGTTAATAAATGATATTCAAGTCATAAAAATACATGTGAGAGTTATTAGTACTTTTGACATTATGTAATGTAGTTTTTAAATTAAATGAGAGCTTTTAGATATTTGTTTATGGGGACTTGGATAAAACTTTTGTTTGAGTAGAATTTTGTTCATGATGAATGGTTAATTTTATTTTAGTCAAATATGATTAATGATGTTTGTTTCAGTTAAACACACATGGGAGAAAGAACAATATGAAAGATAAACATGAGAATACATTTTTTTATTAACAAGACATATACATTTATAGTAAATTGTTGTCACTGTTGGGATCCCAAGGTCTGTCGGACTCCTTTTGTCCATAACCCATTGAGGATTAGGTGTCCAACATTCCCCGCTTAATTATGTATGAGTGGAAGAAGAGAGCTTTAATACAAAATGTGCAATAAATTCATGGCAGCACTAGGCTTAATGTGCTCTCTCAAATATTGGTATAAAGGCTGTGGTTTAAGGATGACCACCAACAGTTCGAGTAACTCTTGCAAAATCGGCAACAAGCTGAAGTCTTATGCTAAAGGAAGTGCTACTATTGTTTTGAAGAAGGAAACCTTCAACCAATAAAGGGAGGTCTCACCCCTCTAAAAGGTAAAACTTCAAAGGGAAGTCTCAACCTATGAAGTATGACCAACAACTCTTGAATGATTAATGCAATTCATGGAACTCTTCCAAAGCTCGTAGTATTCTGCTACATGAAGTGTTCTCAATTTTGTTCATCTAATTCTTCCAAAGATGGAAAGAAGCTAAAGCCTTCTGCTACATGAAGTGTGAGATTTGCCAACTCAAGGAATTCTCAGGGTCATGTTTTTCTCTCGCTACAACTCTGAAACTCATGTGGTAGGTTGCGGATTAGGCTAGATTGACTTTGAAGATGGCATAAGTAAACAATGATACATAAACAGTGATACATAGGTATTTTCTCACTTCTAGTGAATACCTAGAATTAGGAGTGTACCTTAACTAGAACATTCACAAATTGAGGCACAACTGCACCTGCACCACCAAGTTTTCTTGTGCTCATATCCTGCAAAACACTTTTAAGAACAAAAACTTCGAAGTCAAAACCTTTACTGCCTGCTGTAGAAATTTAATATAGTCAATTATTTCATCTAGGGCAGAGCCTCTGTCCTTCTGCACACAATAAAAAAAATTAAAGGAAATTAATTTTACACAAATTAATTTAGTTTTGCAGAAATACCTTATTAGCATTTGGGACAAGATTGTGCAAAGCTTGCAGATTTTTGGAAATCTTCCTTTTGCGATCCCGCCAAAGGATACACCATAATCAGTAGACAATGCTAAAACATTTTCGAGCTGAAAAGGTTTTAAAGAGAAATACATGATCAGTTTTCTGCACCCTAATGTTTTCACGGTTTACAAAGCTATTTGCAGCTATTTTCAACCAAAAAGATGCAAAAAGAAACATATTCGCTGACCCGTGAAGCTATACTCTTAGGATTAGTAGCTTGACCTCGAGAAGCCCTAACTAGTGACTTTCTAGGGCCAACCGAAACATCGTTAGCAGTTGGTATCACAGGTGATCATTCTCATGTATCTCGAGACCAGCATTCTGCAATATAACAGTCCATATAAAAGTGAATGTTGCAAATTACAAGTTAAATAAAGCAAAAGAGAAACCCTAAAACCCTAAAAAAATGAAGAGTACCTCCTGGCAGCTTTGTGATCCGCATTGTCTCTCCCCATGGTGGCAGGGCTGTGCGTTCCCAACTACAGGTTGTTGTGATCGGCATTTTCTCTGATCCGCATGCTCGCAGGGCTGTGCATACCCAACAACAGGTTGTTGTGATCGGCATTTTCTCTGATCCGCATGCTCGCAGGGCTGTGCATACCCAACTAAATGTTGTTGTGATCGGCATTTTCTCTGATCCCCATGCTCGCAGGGCTGTGCATACCGAACGATAGGTTGAATTTGGGATGAAGGTCCATTTGGTGAAACTAGACCAGTCCTGCTCGACCCATATACACCAAACGGACTCTGGAGAAACTCTCCCTGTAAGGAATCATGTATATTCCCACCCACTGGGAACTGAAGATTGTTATCAAATTGAGAGTGGTTTACTGCAGAAGACACCATATCTGGCTTAGGCAAGACTTCCTTATTTGGCCGTTCAAACATGTCTTTATCAGCCATCAGATAATTTGCAGGGTCTTCCGTGTGCTCCATTCTGGAAAATAAAACGTGATCCCGAAACTCATCCATCACAAAACTCTCACTCAAACACAAATGCGATTGGCTTTTATATAGCAATAGGCAATAAAATACAGAACTTTTGATATGAAAGGGAGGAATGTGAACACAACCTCACTAATTTTCCAATGAAAGGTGTGAAAACACAACTTGATTTAATTGGGAGATAAATACATGACTCCATCATTTTAAAATCAACTAACAAATTGATCATTTTAAAATCAACTAACAAATTGAGGGTGCAGAAAATTGATCATGTATTTCTCTTTAAAACCTTTTTAGCTCGAAAATGTTTTAACATTGTCTACTGATTATGGTGTGTCCTCTGGCAGGATCGCAATAGGAAGATTTCCAAAAATCTGCAAGATTTGCACAATCTTGTCCCAAATGCTAATAAGTTATTTCTGCAAAACTAAATAAATTTATTACAGAATATTGGTGATCTATGCTATAATCGAAGCGATCAACTTTCAATTACATCACACGCTATTGTACAAAGAAGGGAAGTTCCTTTCATGAAAAGTTAATGAAAATATCAAAACCAAGATAAGTCTTCAAATGTTAATATCATTTAAGCAATCAGAACACAGAGGTTAGAAATAAGGGAATCCCTTCAACTAGTGACATGCGCCTGAGAAGAGCTCAGAACATTCCCCGACGTTTTACAAGACATTCCCTGTCTTGAAAACTGTGTATCAAAGGACCATGCATGGGAGGTTGGTTATTGGTAAGAATAAAAAAGGATTCCATTGTTTTAAATATTTTGTATGCAGGGGAGGTTGGTGCTGGGTAAGAATAAAAAAGGATTGCATTGTTTTAAATGTTTTGTTTGTGTAAAATTAATTTCTTTTAATTTTTTTTTATTGTGTGCAGAAGGCCACAGGCTCTGCCCTAGATGAAATCATTGACTATATTAAATTTCTACAGCAGTCAGTAAAGGTTTTGACTTCGAACATAATGTTTTTCAAGATTGACTTTTTGAAGCCTATGATAGTAGTTTTTGTTCTTAAAACTGTGTTGTCATTAAAATTGTGTTGTATATTAACAAACATATAAAGAGCACAAACTAGGAGATTATTCAACACACATACCATATAAAAGCGGTGTATACCATTCAATACAACGGCAGTTCACCTCATAAGTAACGGCTCAAAGCTGTTTAATTTGTCAGTTGATTTTAAAATGATCGAGTCATGTATTTATCTCCCAATTAAATCAAGTTGTATTTTCACACCTTTCATTGGAAAATTAGTGAGGTTGTGTTCACATTCGTTAGTTCCATATCAAAAGTTCTGTATTTTATTGCCTATTGCTATATAAAAGCCAATCGCATTTGTGTTTAAGTGAGAGTTTTGTGATGGATGAGTTTTGGGATCACGTTTTATTTTCCAGAATGGAAGATACGGAAGACCCTGCAAATTATCTGATGGCTGATAAAGACATGTTTCTCCAGAGTCCCTTTGGTGTATCTGGGCTGAGCAGGACTGGTCTAGTTTCACCAAATGGACCTTCATCCCAAATTCAACCTATCGTTGGGTATGCACAGCCCTGCGAGCATGCGGATCAGAGAAAATGCCGATCACAACAACCTGTAGTTGAGTATGCACAGCCCTGCGAGCATGCGGATCAGAGAAAATGCCGATCAAAACAACCTGTCGTTGGGTATGGACAGCCCTGCTAGCATGCGGATCAAAGAAAATGCCGATCTTAACAACCTGTCGTTGGGAACGCACAGCCCTGCGAGCATGCGGAGAGACAATGCGGATCACAAAGCTGCCAGCACATACTCTTCACTTTTTTAGGGTTTTAGGGTTTGTCTTTTGCTTTTTTTAACTTGTAATTTGCAACATTCACTTTTATATGGAGTGTTATATTGCAGAATGCTGGTGTCGATACATGAGAATGATCACCTGGAATCAGTACCAACTGCTAACGATGTTTCGGGGGGCGCTCGAAAGTCACTAGTTAGGGCTTCTCGAGGTCAAGCTACTAATCCTAAGAGTATATCTGCACGGGTGAGCGCATCTTTTTGGTTGAAAATAGCTGCAAATAGCTTTGTAAACCGTGAAACCATGGTGCAGAAAACTGATCATGTATTTCTCTTTAAAACCTTTTCAGCTCGAAAATGTTTTAACACTGTCTACTGATTATGGTGTGTCCTCTGGCCGGATCGCAAAAGGAAGATTTCCAAAAATCTGCAAGCTTTGCACAATCTTGTCCCGAATGCTAATAAGGTATTTCTGCAAAACGAAATAAATCTATTACAGAATATTAGTGATCTATGCTATAATAGAAGCGATCAACTTTCAATTACATCACATGCTATTGTACAAAGAAGGGAAGTTCCTTTGATGAAAAGTTAATGAAAATATCAAAACCAAGATAAGTCTTCCAATGTTAATATCATTTAAGCAATCAGAACACAGAGCTTAGAAATAAGGGAATCGCTTCAACTAGTGACCTGCGCCTGAGAAGAGCTCAGAACATTCCCCGTTTGACAAGACATTCCCTGTCTTGAAAACTGTGTATCAAAGGGCCATGCATGGGAGGTTGGTTATTGGTAAGAATAAAAAAGGATTCCATTGTTTTAAATATTTTGTATGCAGGGGAGGTTGGTGCTGGGTAAGAATAAAAAAGGATTGCATTGTTTTAAATGTTTTGTTTGTGTAAAATTAATTTCCTTTATTTTTTTTTATTGTGTGCAGAAGGACACAGGCTCTGCCCTAGATGAAATCATTGACTATATTAAATTTCTACAGCAGACAGTAAAGGTTTTGACTTCGAACAGAATATTTTTCAAGATTGACTTTTTGAAGCCTATGATAGTAGTTTTTGTTCTTAAAACTGTTTTGCAAGATATGAGCACAAGAAAACTTGGTGGTGCAGTTGCAGTTGTGCCTCAATTTGCGAATGTTCCAGTTAAGGTACACACTTAATTCTAGGTATTCACTGGAAGTAGAGAAAATACCTGTGTATCATTGTTTCTGTATCATTGTTTGCTGATGCCATTAAAATTGTGTTGTATATTAACAAACATATAAAGAGCACAAACTAGGAGATTATTCAACACACATACCATATAAAATCGGTGTATACCATTCAATAAAACGGCAGTTCAATACCATATAAAAGTGGTGTATACCTTTCAATGAAACCACAGTTCAATACCATATACCAACTCTGATAAAACCGCAAGTCACGCTTGCTCCCTCCCTTCTCCCAGCGATTATGAGCTTGCAATGGCTACACCGCACAGCCTGTCTCGCACACTCTTTACTCTCCCACTCCCCTTGACCTGGGCGCGCGCATCCGTTTGTCTAGGCTGAAACTGTCATGAATCGACAAAAAAGGTATGGAAAATAATAATAATTATTCAGTTATCATGGCCGGTCGAGCTTCTGTTAAAGACACAAGATCTACGTTTTGTAGAGATAGGGAAGGCGTTGTTACGCGCTATTTGCAAATCTAGAGCGAAATTCATAGAGCAGAATTTCAACGGCTGTCGGATCTCCTAGTCCCACTTGAGATGTTTAAAATTTACCAGTCGGGCTCAAGCTTGCAAGATCTTTAAACTGTTGGACGAGAAAATAAATATTAAATGATGTTTTCTTATAACAGATGAAGACTGGCGATCGGTTGGCGTTCCCGAATCGCGGGCTTGTCAATCATTGGAAACTTCTCGTCCGCCCAGGAGGCATATAATGTTATGAGCCTTTAATGACTCATCACGCGAGAAGCCGTTCGCTTTCAAGAACACAACAATAATTCGCTGGCCTCAGGTAGGAATACAATGCCTAGTTGCAGATATGATGGGCTCAATTAATAAAATAATAAAATAAATGTTCAAGTAGGGAAGGCCAGCACTATTGAATCAGCTCCAGACCAGTTGGTCAGGGAATAACATGTCATTTTTTGAAAACTACACAGGCCACACATCATGGTTCTCATACCATGTTAAACACACATGGGAGCAATAACAATATGAAAGATAAACATGAGAATACATTTTTTATTAATAGGAGATATACCTTTATAGTACATTGTTGTGACCCTTGGGATTCACATTCCAAGGTCTATTGGACTACTTTTGTCCATTGGGCTTCCACACTAACCCATTGAGGATTAGGTATCCAACAGTTTCATACATATTAATTGTTTTATTTCTTTTCATATGCACATGGCTCTAAAATGTGAGGGAAGATTTTTGAATGCTTTTGAATTAAATTGGTAGAAGCTATTGTATGATTTCTTTGTAATCTTTGTATAAAATACAAACTACCAATTGCACCACATGTTGCAATGGGAAAGCCCTAATGGAAGAGCCTAGGAAAGAGTAGAATAGAAAACCACATAATATAGAAGAGGACATTGTTTAAAAAGAGAAGAATGGAATCTCGGGAGAGCTAGAATAGTGACATGCTTTCTTGTGGCAAGCTTATTTAGATTTGATCTCAACAAAAAGTGAAATGTTTCTATCTTGCAAAATGATAAGTTATATTTCTAAGAGCCTTTGACATACCATGGAAATAAAAACTCATTCATTTTAATAGGACTTACCTCCCAAATTTCATTGTCGAAATCTTCGTTGAGTGGGTATAGATTGCTTTATATAGTTCCTTCAAATATAATTCTTAGTTTGTATCTTAAATCATGGAGTCCAATCTTTGAGATGTCAACTCCATCCATGAAAATTCTCCCTCCTCTCGGTTCTACAATAAGAATTAGTACTTGAAGTGTGAATTTTCCATTACTAGCCCGTTTAATTATTCCAATCTTCTCTCCTCTAGGAAATTCACATGTGATACCTTTAAATACAAATAGCAAATGTGGTCCATATCAAACCTAATTGCATGTCCACGATAAAGTCAAATTTTTAGTAGCATAAGATTTGTCTTTATTATTAATATTTTAATTGGTGGGGTTGGGTATATTCTATTGAGCATACACCTATTCTTGAAGATGAGGTTTTTGATATACATGCCTTTAGACTTACTAACTAAAATTCCCATAGTTAATATGTCTATGATGAACATATCAAGATTTGGGACTACCTCCTCTTCAAATTTAGTATGCAAAAGTGAATTTGAATTTTGAGATTTAGTATTTTTAAAGAAACCCTTCTTTTCTAATTTTCCTTGTACATACTCATACAAACTATAATTCATAAGCCACCTATGTCATTATTTCCAAGCCCTTCAAAATGTCACTTCTAGATTTTTTTGCTTTGAAACTTCTTTGGGCAACCTTTACTCATGAGGTCATTCAAGTAGGTAACATTATTAATTCAAATATTTATGCATTATTTTTCTTTTCTTAAGAAAATTTACACATCAATATTGATTGACTTACTTCCATTTAGGAATTCTCCATACATGCCCTTATCTCGCTATCGAAAGTGGTCCTCTTTAGTTATATTTCTTTAAGTGGTGTTTAGCATAACATATCTCTCTTGAGAATGTTGTATTTCCCTTTCTTTCCCCTTCTTATATGACGAGCCTTAGTACTTGAAGTGTGAATTTGCCACTACATGTCCGTTCAATTATCCCAATCTGCTCTCCTCTAGGAAATTCGCATGTGATACCTTTAAATACAAATGGGAGATGTGGTCCATATCAAACCTAATTGCATTTCCATGATAAAGTCACATTTTTAGTAGCATAAGATTTGTCTTTATTATTAATATTTTAATTGGTGGGGTTGGGTACATTCTATTGAGCATACACCTATTCTTGAAGATGAGGTTTTTGATATACATGCCTTTAGACTTACTAACTAAAATTCCCATAGTTAATATGTCTATGATGAACATATAAAGATTTGCGACTACCTCCTCCTCTTCAAATTTAGTATGCAAAAGTGAATTTGAATTTTGAGATTTAGCATTTTTAAAGAAACCCTTCTTTTTTAATTTTCCTTGTACATACTCCTACAAACTATAATTCATAAGCCACCTATGTCATTATTTCCAAGCCCTTCAAAATGTAATTTTTAGATTTTTGTTGCTCTGAAACTTTTTCTAGGAGCCTTTACTCATGGGGTCATTCAAGTAGGTAACATTATTAATTCAAATATATATGCATTATTTTTCTTTTCTTAAGAAAATTTACACATCAATATTGATTGACTTACTTCCATTTAGGAATTCTCCATACATGCCCTTATCTCGCTATTGAAAGTGGTCCTCTTTAGTTATACTTCTTTAAGTGGTGTTTAGCATAACATATCTCCCTTGAGAATGTTATATTTCCCTTTCTTTCCCCTTCTTATGTGATCACCCTTGCTTAAGTTTACTCATGGGGTCATTCAAGTAGGTAACATTATTAATTCAAATATATATGCATTATTTTTCTTTTCTTAAGAAAATTTACACATCAATATTGACTCACTTACTTCCATTTAGGTATTATCCATACATGCCCTTATCTCGCTATCGAAAGTTGTCCTCTTCAGTTATATTTCTTTAAGTGGTGTTTAGCATAACATATCTCTCTTAAGAATGTTGTATTTCCCTTTCTTTCCCCTTCTTATATGACCACCCTTGCTTACGTAGATAAATTAACCCATCGATCTTGAGCATTTATCATCTACCTAGACATACAACCTTCCTTTCATTAGTTCCCTAGCATGGTGACCCTTCTATGTTTTGATGCCCATGCCATTCAATCATCCATATGATTAGGAGTTTATTAAGTCTACAGCCTAGGGTTGACCCTCATGCACGACATTCGATCATCCACATGATTAGAAGTTTATTGAGACTACATCCTAGGGTTTAGCATCATGCATCACTTCTGAGTGTGTTCATAGCCTTAACGCATAGACTCCCACACTATTGGCCAATATTTGTTGGATTATCACATAAACTTAGTTAAAAGAGGAGGCTTTTTTCTTAGGAAAGAAAAATCGATGGATTTTTTATTATATTGAAAAACCAATACATAATTCAATGTTCAAAATATTCAAAATATCCCTTCTCAAATGTCTCCATGTTCGACATTCTAAGTATATACAAATACTAACTGCTACAGCATTCAAGAGATACAAACTATCAAAACTGTATATCTAAAGCCATATAGAGAGCATATAATGGGCCAAAGTATCCATGTGCACCCAGAAAAAATAGAGAAACCGCAACGCCAACCACCAATCAGTCCTGCAAGTCATACCATGGGATAGGTAGATATTAGTAATAACAAAGGAAATAGTTGCATGCAGAGATTAAAATAGTAAAACCCGATGCAAATTTTCAATTAGGTGTTATTGGAGAAAATAATCGATCTCCTCTTCCACTTACATTTGTTCTTGCTAGGGTGACAGTTAAAATACTAGATAAAAAATGGAGAATTTCCAGCATAATTCCCATTGCTCTTTAAATCTTTACAAATGGCAATAAACATTCGTTTTCCTAAGGTCGAAAAATCATAGTTTTTTAGTGTTAACATGCGATGAAACCTATATTGAATTGACTTGGTGTTTGTCTCTTCAAGGTCACATAATATAGGAGAGGAAATTGTTAAAAAAGAGAAGAATAGAATCTGGTGAGAGCTAGAATAGTGACATGCTTTCTTGTGGCAAGCTTATTTAGATTTGATCTCAACAAAAAGTGAAATGTTTCGATCTTGAAAAATGATAAGTTATATTTCTAAGAGCCTCTCACATACCATGGAAATCAAAACTCATTCATTTTAATAGGTATTACCTCCCAAATTTCAGTGTCGAAATCTTCTTTGCGTGGGTAAAGATCGCTTTATATAGTTCCTTCAAATAATATTGAGTCTTGTGGGATAATTCTTAGTTTGTATCTTAAATCATGTAGTCCAATCTTTGAGATGTCAACTCCATCCATGAAAATTCTCCCTCTTGTGGGTTCTACAATAAGAATTAGTACTTGAAGTGTGAATTTGCCACCACCAACCCGTTCACTTATCCCAATCTTCTCTCCTCTAGGAAATTCACATGTGATACCTTTAAATACAAATGGCATATGTGGTAGATTTCAAACCTAATTGCATGTCCATGATAAAATAAAATTTTTAGTAGCATAAGATTTGTCTTTATTATTAATATTTTAATTGGTGGAGTTGGGTACATTCTATTGAGCATACACCTATTCTTGAAGATGAGGTTTTTGATATACATGCCTTTAGGCTTACTAACTAAAATTCCCATAGTTAATATGTCTATGATGGACATATAAAGATTTGGGACTACCTCCTCTTCAAAGTTAGTATGCAAAAGTGAATTTGAATTTTTAGATTTAGTAGTTTTAAAGAAACCCTTATTTTTTAATTTTCTTTGTACATACTAACTCGGTGCATGTCCATGATAAAGTCAAATTTTTAGTAGCATAAGATTTGTCTTTATTATTAATATTTTAATTGGTGGGGTTGGGTATATTCTATTGAGCATACACCTATTCTTGAAGATGAGGTTTTTGATATACATGCTTTTAGACTTACTAACTAAAATTCCCATAGTTAATATGTCTATGATGAACATATCAAGATTTGGGACTACCTCCTCTTCAAATTTAGTATGCAAAAGTGAATTTGAATTTTGAGATTTAGTATTTTTAAAGAAGCCCTTATTTTCTATTTTTCCTTGTACATACTCATACAAACTATAATTCATAAGCCACCTATGTCATTATTTCCAAGCCCTTCAAAATGTCACTTTTAGATTTTTTTGCTTTGAAACTTCTTTGGGGAGCCTTTACTCATGGGGTCATTCAAGTAGGTAACATTATTAATTCAAATATATATGCATTATTTTTCTTTTCTTAAGAAAATTTACACATCAATATTGATTGACTTACTTCCATCTAGGAATTCTCCATACATGCCCTTATCTCTCTATCGAAAGTGGTCCTCTTCAGTTATATTTCTTTAAGTGGTGTTTAGCATAACATATCTCCCTTGAGAATGTTGTATTTCCCTTTCTTTCCCCTTCTTATATGACCACCCTTAGTACTTGAAGTGCGAATTTGCCACTACCAGTCCGTTCAATTATCCCAATCTGCTCTCCTCTAGGAAATTCATGTGTGATACCTTTAAATACAAATGGAAGATGTGGTCCATATCAAACCTAATTGCATGTCCATGATAAAGTCACATTTTTAGTAGCATAAGATTTGTCTTTATTATTAATATTTTAATTGGTGGGGTTGGGTACATTCTATTGAGCATACACCTATTCCTTAAGATGAGGTTTTTGATATACATGCCTTTAGACTTACTAACTAAAATTCCCATAGTTAATATGTCTATGATGAACATATAAAGATTTGGGACTACCAACTATTCAAATTTAGTATGCAAAAGTGAATTTGAATTTTGAGATTTAGTATTTTTAAAGAAACCCTTCTTTTTTAATTTTCCTTGTACATACTCCTACAAACTATAATTCATAAGCCACATATGCCATTATTTCCAAGCCCTTCAAAATGTCATTTTTAGATTTTTTGTGCTCTGAAAATTTTTCTAGGAGCCTTTACTCATGGGGTCATTCAAGTAGGTAACATTATTAATTCAAAAATATATGCATTATTTTTCTTTTCTTAAGAAAATTTACACATCAATATTGATTGACTTACTTCCATTTATAATTCTCCATACATGCCCTTATCTCGCTATCGAAAGTGGTCCTCTGTAGTTATATTTCTTTAAGTGGTGCTTAGCATAACATATCTCCCTTGAGAATGTTGTATATCCCTTTCTTTCCCCTTCTTATGTGACCACCCTTGCTTAAGTTTACTCATGGGGTCATTCAAGTAGGTAACATTATTAATTCAAATATATATGCATTATTGTTCTTTTCTTAAGAAAATTTACACATCAATATTGACTCACTTACTTCCATTTAGGAATTATCCATACATGCCCTTATCTCGCTATCTCTTCACTTATATTTCTCTAAGTGGTGTTTAGCATAACATATCTCTCTTGAGAATGTTGTATTTCCCTTTCTTTCCCCTTCTTATATGACCATGACCAACCTTTCTTACGTAGGTAAATTAACCCATCGATATTTAGCATTTATCATCTACCTAGACATACAACCTTCCTTTCATTAATTCCCTAGCATGGCGACCCTTCTATGTTTTGATGCCCATGCCATTAAATCATCCATATGATTAGGAGTTTATTAAGTTTACAGCCTAGGGTTGAGCCTCGTGCACGTCATTCGATCTTCCACATGACTATAAGTTTATTCAATCTACATCATAGGGTTTAGCATCATGCATCACTTCTCGGTGTGTTCATAGCCTTAACCCATAGACTCCCACACTATTGGCCAATATTTGTTGGATTATCACATAACCTTAGTTAAAAAAGGAAGCTTTTTTCTCACGAAAGAAAAATCAATGGATTTTTTATTATATTGAAAAACCAATACATAATTCAATGTTCAAAATATTCAAAATATCCTTTTCAAATGTCTCCATATTCGACATTCTAAGTATATACAAATACTAACTTCTACAGCATTCAAAAGATACAAACTATCAAAACTGTATATGGCTTTCAAGAGATACAAACTATCAAAACTGGTATATCTAAAGCCATATAGAGAGCATATAATGGGCCAGAGTATCCATGTGCACCCAGCAAAAACAGCGAATCCGCAACGCCAACGATTGATCAGTCCTGCAAGTCATACCATGGGATAGGTAGATATGACTAATAATAGAGGAAATAATTGCATGCAGAGATTAAAACAGTAAAACGCAATGAAAATTTTCAATTAGGTGTTATTGGAGGAAATAATTGATCTCCTTTTCGACTTACCTTTGTTCTTGCTATGGTGACAGTTAAAATACTACATAAAAAATGGAAAACTGCCAGCATAAAGATTGGGTCAGCTGCTGTTATAATTCCCATTGCAGTTTAAATCTTTAGAAATGGTACTCAACATTCGTTTTCCTGAGGTCGAACAATCATAGTTTTTAAGTAATGTTAACATGCGATGAAACCTATATTGAATTGACTTGGTGTTTGTCTCTTCAAGGTTTGGTTTTGACAGTGAGATAAAGAGGGTACTCTTGCTGTAATAATCGTGGTGTGTGATTTGTTGATCCGTGGGTCTGCAGCCATGGGGAGGCAAAGAAAGAGAAGCAGAGAAAAATAAGAAGGAATGTGGAAGGATCAGTATTGGGGATGAAGTGTATGGGGGCTATAATACGAAGAGTGTTGTTGTTGCCCCATTGTTCTTAATGCTTGTTATATATCTTTGGGTTATGACAACCCTGTTACCCGCATATGTTCTTCATCTCTGTTTTTTGAACCACAAGTTGAATGTATGTTGTGTCTCTGCCACGCGTTTCCCAGATCAAGGGACTTTGTTTGATGATGACAAGTTTAATTTTGGTGGCCATGAGTTTCAATGTCTCAGGGTGGCGAATCATGGCTTGAATGTTGCATCACAATTCCTAAATAAGTCTGTTAATGGGCATGGAGTAGTGGCTCTGAAACGGGAGAGACCAACTACCCATATTGATATTTCATGGCAGGAGAAATTTGAAAATGAATCTAGTGAATGGGCCATAACGGGAATCAAGAAAACTAATGCAAATAACACTACATTTTCTCTAGATGCAATGAAAATGCAAATGGAGGCCTTTAGGTCTGCTTCAATGCCTGCATGTATGAAGGATACAAGCCAGAAACAATGGAAAGGAAGGCAAATATATTTATATGATCTGCCCAAAATATTCAATGCAGAACTGGTAGAACAATGCCACAGCATGATTCCATGGCTCAGTCTCTGTGATTATTTTACCAAAGGAGGAATGAGGAAACCCACTAAATTTTTTTATAAGCAGTGGTTTTAGACTCATCAATTATAAGCAGTGGTTTTAGACTCATCAATATGCGCTAGTGCTCATATTCCATTCTAGAATCTCTAGGCATGTTAATTTTAAGCGTGCCTTTTGTTGGGCCTCAAACCTGCACTCATTTACCCATCCTGCCAACAGCCTTTTCATACTCATTTCCTTCTTTTTCCATCATTTCCTTCATTAACTTGTTCAATTCATTGCATTATAGGAATTTTTAACATGATTTGCTAATTGTGCTAATGGTTGACTGTTGGTTTAGATTTTTGGTTCAAGTGCTGCAATTCCGCAGCTGTTACAGGTTTCCGCAGTTGATCTATGATTCTGCAGTCGATCCCAGATTCCGCAGCCATTTTATTGTTTGATATGATCGAGGTGTCTTCCGGAGAAAAGAGCCACATGGGAAAGTTTGTATGACTGTGTAAATGGTACGTGTGCTATCAGCTCAGCCAAACTGGCCGACGACACCCCTGGTCAACATGGAGGAATTTCTCATCAAACGGCAAGGTTGCAAATGGTGGCACGGCTCTGCGTGTTCGATTGGAGCACATAAGTCACAGCTAGCTTCTCCTTTAGCCACGAAGATTGCAGGGGACGAGAATCCAACACCAGATTTATTAAACCACGATGACCGTTCCCTAGATCCGTGCTCGGTGCTGCTGGACGTGTCCTTTTCCTAGCTGTTAGTTAACCTAGTTTACGCACAGGACAGTTGATGTTCTTTCTATAAATAAAGCGTTTCCACACGCTGAATACTCAGTCTGATTTAGTTAATATTTTGCTGCTGTAAACTCTGTTTTGAAGACCTTTTTATAAAGCGTTTTACGCTTCCCACTATGTTTATTATGAGTTGATTTAATTTGAAGAAGACAGTTTTGTTTCTATCCGTGTAGCTGATCTTTTAATTGGTTGAAGTGGATGGACGGCCCCTGTTTGCTACAACCATGGTACAGTAGCCTTTGAATTTACTTTTCTGCATTTCTTTTTCTTTATTTGATCATGTATATTAATGTACAGTTTTTGAATTATGCTGCTTTACATTTCGGTAATCGTCATGACCGATCAGTGTGTTTTTACAGCTTTGATTAGGAGCCCAGGACAGTGTGCTTTTACTCCTTTTCAGTACTAGTGGCATCTGAAGTTGTCTTATCTCAACTGATGACTTTTTACTGTGATTTTCATTAGTTACTTACTTAGCTAGTTTCTTTACTTGGTTTACTTTATCAAGTTGTGTCAAGTTGCTAATCTCTTAATGGTTCTGTTTATCATAATTCACTAACTTTTATGGGACCAAAACATTATCTAACTGTAGCTTGATTTGTTAAGTTTTTAGACTCATATTGCTAATTCACTCCTAACTCTTCTTTTTCACATGATTAATTCAGCTAAAGGCAGAATGTTAAGTGAGAATAAGTAGTGTGATTTGTCGTTTAATTTTTGGATTACTAGAGTAATGTTTTTGCTTTCAGCAGAGTTCATGTAAATATTATTTTCATTTATATCAGTAGTAAAGGTATTGGACTAGTGCCATTAGTCTTTTGTTTAATGCTTTGCTTTCATTTGATGCTTTAATTCCATTTCAAGTCATTATTCAAGTTATCTCTTTAGAATTTAAGAAGCATTTAGAAATCATCACATACACACACATTCACTCACTTGTTTATAACTTCATCACATCATACTAGGAAGATAATTTAGACATAAACTAAAAACGACAAAAAGAACTAGGAAAGGCTACTTAAGTATATATTGTACACTTCACTTCATCAGCTTACGAGCCCCGGGTTGACAATTTATGATAGTAATTTAGACAACACTAAATTGCACAAACATTTTGGCGCCGTTGCTAGGGAACTGAAAATTGGGTAGCCAATTCTAAAAAAAAAATATATAAAAACAAGAAAATTTCAAGAAAGGAAAATTAATAACCTCTCAAAGTATGCTCTCCTCTTGCACTTAGAGTGATCTGGAAGATCAAAAAAGAGAAAGTTATTGGTTTAATAGTTCCTTGAGTATGCTCTCTTCTTGCACCTAGAGTAATCTCGAAGATCAGAAAAAGAATTATTACCTTGACTTGAAGAAAAAATAAAAATGATATGCATAGAGCAAGAGATTCTAGGGGAAGTTTTTTAGCTGGAGCTAGAAGTTCGATTTTCACAACTCCATCCACTTCAAGAAATAGGAAAGAGACACCTTCATCATCTCCAACTCATACTCCTAGCTCTAGGATTCCTGGAGTCCAAGAGGCAGTAGTAGACTCTCCCATACCATCTATTGAATCCGAAAGATATTATTTCTTTTCTTCCACAAGGGGACAAGTTGTAATTGAAGAGATAGAATCACCTGAAGAACAAGGAGAAATTCTTCTTCATTCACCCTTAGTAGAGGAACCAGAGAACTTTGAGGTCTCTGAAGAAACCACCATGGCAAAGAAAGAGAAACTGGACTTGGAGGAGGTAAGGTAGAGGTAGAGGTGGAGGAAAGAAATAATGGAAGAGGTAGAGGAACAAAGGGAGGAAATAGGAATGGAGATGATCATTAGATTTCCCATAGTCGATGATGATACGCCCGAGCCCACAATGAAAAAAATTTCGCCATCCGTCCTCCAAAACTTTCATGGGTCAAGAAATAAGGACCCTGAGGCATTTCTATTTGAGTTTGAGGTCGTATGTCGAACTTATGATTATATGGAAGACACTCAAAAACTCAAACTGTTCCCTTCAACATTGAACGGGGCAGCATTGAAATGGTTCATGGGATTTCTCACTCAATCCATTAGGTCTTGGAATGATATGAAACAAACATTTCTGGATAGGTATTTGGACTATTGTATGCCCACCAATCACAAGGATGAGGTATTCAAGATGGTACAAAAATAAGATGAAATTTTGGAGGATTTACTTGAAAGATTCCAATATAATCTAAAAAGAGAGAAAATGAGTAACTTGGATGAGGAAACCTTAAACACCCTTCTATTAAAAGCCATTAGAGATGAATGGATAGATATTTTGAACATGATGGGAAAAGGAGACATATCTCAACTTCCACTTCATGATATAGCAGAGCTATGTGTTCATCTCTCACGGGGGAAATCTAAAACTCAAAAAGGGCCTAGAGATCCTTCTCTCCTGAGAGAAAACAAATCTGCAACCGGATCAGTAAGTAGGGCTGAGATAGGCAATATGC
>APFE030078924.1:17344-42686 GCA_000404065.3 Pinus taeda | reverse complement strand
AAAATCCTTTCTTTAGGATATTACTGGCCTTCTCTCTTCAAGGATGCAAAGCAATATGTTAGAAGGTGTGACAGCTGCCAAAGAGTTGGGAGACCAACTCCTTCAAATGAAATGCCTCTACAGCCATAGGTACTCATCGAACCCTTTGAAAAATGGGCTCTAGATTTCGTTGGACCTATTAATCCACCATCCAAACAAAAAAAGTATATATTGGTTTGCACTGATTATGTTACTAAGTGGGTAGAAGCCAAGGCATTGCCTTCTGCCACTGAAAATTCAGTTGTTCAATTTATTTTTGAGGATATATTTACTCGTTTTGGTGTCCCAAGAGAAATTGTAACAGATCAGGGAAGTCAATTTACATCTAAATTGATGGAAAAGTTGATGGAGGAATACAAAATCAAGCATAGAAATTCTACTCCATACCATCCGCAAGCAAATGGCCAAGTGGAATCTACAAATAAAATTCTTGAGAGCATCATCACCAAGACTGTTCATCTCCACAGAAGAGATTGGGCAGAGAGGCTCTCTGAAGCCTTGTGGGGCTATAGAACTACATGGAGGAATACAACATGACATTCTCCCTATGAACTTGTTTATGGGAAAGAAGTATTTCTCCCCATCGAGTTTCAAATCAAGACCTTCAAGATAGCAGTTCAGTTGGGGA
This sequence comes from Pinus taeda, assembly GCA_000404065.3. Classification (NCBI taxonomy): domain Eukaryota; kingdom Viridiplantae; phylum Streptophyta; class Pinopsida; order Pinales; family Pinaceae; genus Pinus; species Pinus taeda. The sequence continues at coordinate 42,019 of APFE030078924.1, read as the reverse complement.
TGAGCTTATGAGAAGCCCAAAAGCATAGAATGGACCAGTTAAATGAACTAGATGAAATAAGACAAGATGCAATTCTGAGGACCGATCTAGTTCAACACTAAAGGACCAAATGGCATGATCGATTTATCAAAGAAAAGAAGTTTCAAAAAGGAGATTGGGCGCTACTATTTGATTCAAAGTTTAAAGATTTCAAAGGGAAATTTCAAACTCATTGGCTTGGGCCATATGAGATTGATGAAGTCTTTAGTAATGGAGCAGTCCGAATCAAGACAATTGATGAATTCCAAACTCCTCTTATTGTGAATGGCCACCGCTTGAAGATATATCATAAGCCAGTCTCAAAAGAGGACTTTGTCAAAATATTTCAAGAAAATTCTGCAATGAGGCTAGTGGAGAAGAATCCTTCTCCTCCATCAGCCTAATCTCTATTTCTTTCTGAAAAAAAAAAAGAAAAAGAGAAAAAAAGAAAAAATTAAAGATGTGCATAAGCCTGAAAACCAATCTTGGATTGGCAGTCTTATGCAGAAAATATAAGGTGAAAATCAGGGTCACCTGACACTTCATATTTTCCAAAAAAAAAAAAAATCTCTCTTTCCACCATCATCCCATCTTCATTTCATTCCGCTTCACCCCATATACCATTTCACTTCATTCATTTTTCACTTCATTCATTCCATCTCACTTCCACCAATAAAGTCCCTCTCAGGACTATTCCATTCAGATAAGTTGTACTAATCATCTATGTGCAGGCAGAAAAGTATTGTTGCAGATTCCGTAGCTCATACTGAGTTTCCGCAGCCAATACACTCTGTCCCTGCAAACAAAGCAATTCTATGTCCAAAATAAAAATTTTCAGAGGTATCATCATCAAAAGAGCAGCAAAGATACATAGCACCTACAAGGCCAGGAAGCAATCAAGATTTAGCCACCATAATCAACAAGGGAATCAGATGCAAATATATAAAGGTATGTTCCAAAATTTCTAATCAACAGTTTAATATCATTTTTGCATAGTTTAAAATCGTGGTAGGAGTCACTTAATGTAATGATTGACAAGATTATCCCACTCCTCGTCCACGATCACGCCTAATCAACCTCATCACCCTCCTAACGGTTTCCTAATCCCTATTGATTCGAACTTAATACGAAGTTGCTCTTCCATTAATAATTCATACCTCAGTGAGGTATACCAGTGTACCACGGCTCTCCATACGATCATTTCCGCAGCCAAGTGTATGCAGCCACTCAAGCTCATAAATTTGACCGTTGCACCTGCATGCATAAAAATTATAGCCGTATTAATCTCTCATACCACTGCTTCCATTTCCATTTTCATACACTACTCTTGTTTCATCATAAAAACCCCTGTCTGTTTTTCCTCACCACACTGTTCAAAACCCCGAGTTTTGCACCTCACTGTTTACTACATTACGGTTACTCTGTACAACCGTAATTCCTCTGTTTTTCCGTAAAGTATTCTCCTCAAGCATGCATATTCCACTGTCTGAGTTTTAAGTACAGCCGAAGACTGAGAATGGGGAAATTATTAAGAGCAGAACCGGAGGGTTCGAAGTTTTTAGAGGGTTACCCGCAGGTCAGAGAAGCACTGCAAAAGGCCGAATGGCTGAAGTTCACTCAAAAATTTAACGGGTACCATAAGGAAGTGACAAAGGAATTTGCCTAGTTGTTTGATGGAAAAACCGTGGAGGTAGGTGACTTGCAGTTCACCATAACAGAGAATACCCTCGCCACAGCAACTGAATTGCCTCAAACAGGAGAACGTTGGTGCAAAAATAGGACAGTGGAAGATCAAGAATGGAGAAAAATGCTTAAGAATCCAGGTATGGATACTTCCATTTTCACCAAGGGTATCCCTGTACATGTCATTAAAGAGGAATGGACTTCATTACTGCTTCTTGTTCAAAAAATTTTAACATGTGAAGGTCGTTTCAGTGTCATGTATATATACCATACAAGACTCATGATGCATTTTATGGATGACCGAGCTATCAATTTACCCTGTTTCTTATTTTCTAGTTTAAAGAAAATGTGTACCATTGTTCAGAAAAATGTGGGAAACATTGAACCCCATTTGTATCACCATGGGCTTATTAAGATTTTAATTGAGGAACAGCTGAAAATTAAAAAGGATACATGGGAGAAGTTTCTCATTAGGAACCGTTTTCAAGAGGTAGCTAAAGCCTCTAGTAGCTATCCTAGGATACCAAAAAGAAATAGGAGAGGAGGAAAAGAAATTATTGACCAGGAAACTGCTGAAGAAACTGCCAAAAAGACTGCTGTAGAAACTGCTCCAAAGACTGCTCAAGCAATTGCCAGAGAGGAAAGGAAAAAGGGAGTCAACATTAAAAGACAAAAGGAGGATAAAGGAAAAGCCATTTTACAAGAATCATTTCCTTCACCTAAGCCCTCAATTGAAGAAGAATCCCAAACACTAGCTGACAAATTAGTACAACTGCAAACCACTACCCTCTCAAAGAGAAAACAAAAAGAGAAACATAGTGCCCAGCAAAAGAGCACTAATGTACAAGTAAGGAGAAGCAGTAGGTTGAAGGGAAAAGTGAGTGTGACCAAAGGGAAACAGTCCCATTTTGTTGACTTAGGCACACCTGAGAAGACCCCAATTCAGTTAGATGTTGAACTAAGTCCTCCACGAGAGGAAAGTCCCTTCCAGCAAGAGAGAGAAGGCAGTTTTCAAGACTTTGAGTTCAGACCAAGACAAACACTTGACATAGACCCTGATCAGCAGAAAGCATATGATTAATTGGAGACTTTAGAGCAATCTGATGCCGGTCCAGGCACTATAGTACCTCATGATGAACAGGTCAAATCTCTAAAACAAGAGGTATTTGAGCTGGAAGTCTTGAACCGGCACATTAAGCAAGAGAATGAAGCCTTGAAAGAACAAAGCAAAGTGGACAAAATGGTCCATGACAATACAATGCTTCACTTGGGTCTTTGGCAGAAAAAGAATAGAAAGTTGAAGAAGAAATGCAAGAAATTGAGCAGGGCTTTGATTAACTTGAGGTTTAGATGTTTGGTTATGAAACCAAAAAGAGTAAATTTGGCAGTAAGAAGAAAGAGGAGAAGGTTGGATGTCTTGGCAGAGGCATCTGAGCATATAAACTGAGAAATCATGACAAGTTTTGGTTGCATGAGGACATGCAACACCTTCACAGTGGGGGTATGTTGGGCCACAAACCTGCACTCATTTACCCATCCTCCCAACAGCCTTTTCATACTCATTTCCTTATTTTGCCATCATTTCCTTCATTAACTTGTTCAATTCATTGCATTATAGGACTTTTTAACATGATTTGCTAATTGTGCTAATGGTTGACTGTTGGTTTAGATTTTTGGTTCAAGTGCTGCAATTCCGCAGCTGTTACAGGTTTCCGTAGCTGATCTCTGATTCCGCAGCCGATCCCAGATTCCGCACTATTTTCTTGTTTGATATGATCCAGGTGTGTTCCGGAGGAAAGAGCCACATGGGCAAGTTTGTATGACTGTGTACATGGTACGTTTGCTATCAGCTCAGTCAAACTGGTCGACGACACCCTTGGTCAATGCGGAGGAAGCTCTGGTCAAATGGCAAGGTTGCAAGCGGTGGCACGGCTCTGCGTGTTCGGTTGGAGCACGTAAGTCACAGCTGGCTTCTCCTTTAGCCACGAAGATTGCAGGGGACAAGGATCCAACACCAGATTTATTAAACCATGATGACCGTTCCCTAGATCCGTGCTCGGTGCTGCTGAACGTGTCCTTTTCCTAGCTGTTAGTTAGCTTAGTTTACGCACAGGACAGTTGATGTTCTTGCTATAAATAAAGCGTTTCCACACGCTGAATAGTTAGTCTGGTTTTAGTTAATATTTTGCTGCTATAAACTCTGTTTTGAAGACCTTTTTATAAAGTGTTTTACGCTTCCCACTGTGTTTATTATGAGTTGATTTAATTAAAAGAAGACAGTTCTGTTTCTATCCGCGTAGCTGATCTTTTACTTGGTTGAAGAAGTGGATGGAGGGCCCCTGTCTGCTACAACCATTGTACAGTAGCCTTTGAATTTACTTTCCTGCATTTCTTTTTCTTTACTTGATCATGTATATTAATGTACAGTTTTGAATTACGCTGCTTTACATTTTTGTAATCTTCATGACTGATCAGTGTGTTTTTACAGCTTTGATTAGGAGCCCGGGACAGTGTGCTTTTACTTCTTTTCAGTACTAGTGGCATCTGAAGTTGTCTTATCTCAACTGCTGACTTTTTACTGTGATTTTCATTAGTTACTTACTTAGCTAGTTTCTTTACTTGGTTTACTTTATCAAGTTGTGTCAAGTTGCTAATCTCTTAATGGTTCTGTTTATCATAATTCACTAACTTTTATGGGACCAAAACATTATCTAACTGCAGCTTGATTTGTTAAGTTTTTAGACTCATATTGCTGATTCACTCCTAACTCTTCTTTTTCACATGATTAATTCAGCTAAAGGCAGAATGTTAAGTGAGAATAAGTAGTGTGATTTTTCATTTAATTTTTGGATTACTAGAGTAATGTTTTTGCTTTCAGCAGAGTTCATGTAAATATTATTTTCATTTATATCAGCAGTAAAGGTATTGGACTAGTGCCATTAGTCTTTTGTTTAATGCTTTGCTTTCATTTGATGCTTTAATTCCATTTCAAGTCATTATTCAAGTTATCTCTTTAGAATTTAAGAAGCATTTAGAAATCATCACATACACACACATTCACTCACTTGTTTATAACTTCATCACATCATAATAGGAAGATAATTTAGATATAAACTAAAAACGACAAAAAGAACTAGGAAAGGCTACTTAAGTATATATTGTACACTTCACTTCATCAGCTTACGAGCCCCGGGTTGACAATTTATGATAGCAATTTAGACAACACTAAATTGACCAAACACCTTTCTTTCATTTTTGGAAAACTCATCTTATACTTCATCAACAAAGAATACATCAAGAATTATATATCATGGAGCTGATGCTTGAGCTGATAGGTTACCCTTACCTACATAGACAAGGAGTAATATTCTATCATCTCTGACACCAATTGCAACAAAATCTTTATCTACATATTTCCTGAAAATGCTATTCCTGAACAAAATCTGGACAACCAATTATGAATGAGTCTTAGGCCCGGTGGTCTCTGTATTGTGATTTTTAGCAATAGGATGTTCATGAGAAGGCAATCCATACATGGAGAGATGGTACAGATTACAATAGGATTTAGCTTTTTGTGCAGTATTTTCAATGCGTGTGTGGCTTCACACAGCCTGAGATAATAAAAGGCTTGAAGAAGGCAGTGAAAACAGATTCTCCATTTTGTTGGCTTTCGGTGTTTCTGAGAATGGTGAGTCACCCTTTTAATGCGGTTATTGCTCATAGAAATTTTAAGCCCATTTGAATATGCTAATTGGGCTACTTTGATTTCATTGGAATTGGGCTTCTTTGCTCAGGTAACGGCCTAGTCGGCAGCTCTGCCAAGTAATCATAAAAGAGAGAGATGCACCCCATGGGTGCATGGTCAAGATTCCAATATCACTGTTTTTCCCCATACCTGCAAACGCAAATCACAAAACATGCCCAAAAAAATTGTGATCACAGAGCAAGCCAAACATAATTAGTCTTTTATGTTCTTGTAAACATCTAGTTGGATCATTGAAAAATAATTGCAATTAACATACAAAACGTGACAAATCATTTAGGGTACAAAAAACGTGACCGGGTGAGAGCATTGAAGTGTGCAGAGCATAAGTTCGACTCTTCCAACACATTCGTAGCTTGAATATACTCCTTCAGTCATCTCTATAATCACATGCTATCAGCAATGCATTTTACTTAGTCAGAAAAAGGGATCCCATCTTTTTAATTAACACCTCGTCATCTATTGTTTTACATCAACAAATATAGGTCCCATTAAGATTGCCACCCTCGTAATAGCTGCAATATTCATTAAATCCCAACATGTTATTAGCATCAGTAATGTTCATGCCCTTAAATCCAGTCTTATAGACCCAAAAGAACTAGTGTTGGAGACTTTACAGATTACCACTTGAATTGGTTTATCCAAATCGCATGGATTAAGAAACTCAGTGACCCCAAATTCTTTAGCTGTTAGGAAAGAAAATGGCAGCTATTAATTTCATAACAGCCATACCCATGTGCAAAAGTTAAAGGGACAGAATGCAAACTACTCTCTGCGGCACAAGAGAAAATCTTTATGTAAATATGTGTATGTATAGTTGTTGCTTGAGATATTCAGGAAAACTTACAGCCAAGCCAACGGTGCCCAATCCAAAGATTGCTACTGAATCACCACGCTTCACCTTCCCAGTGTTCCAGGAAGCTCCTAGTCCTGAAATGAAAAACTAGGCCCCATTTTATGATGCATCGACCATTTTACTTTTCTGTATTTTTGCAAGGCAAGGATCTCAGATCTAGGTGTATTTTAGTGGAGAATGTATGATTATACTACCTGCTGAAACTTCACATCCAAGCAAACAGATCTTTCTCAATGGAGTTTCAGGATTATATTCACTAAATGTCGACAGCCCAAATTTATGACAGGAGGGTTTTCCTTGACAGAGAATCAGCATTTTTTTGTCAGTGTAAGAAATTCTGCTGATGAATTTGAATCTGAAAAGTTGATAGATGTTGTTCTTTCCTCGATGATAGAGCTCGCATTCTTTGCATTCCACCATATATTGTGGAATCACATGATTGCCTGCTTTCAACTCTGCAACTTCACTTCCCATTCTTTCTACAATCCTGCGTGAGTGAGCCACACATTTTTGGGGGGTCAATTCCATGTATCAACTTAAATACATAACACATCTATAAATACACTTCAATTACCCTTATGCAATTGAAAGATCATATATAAAATGAACATACCCAGCACCTTCATGACACAGAATCCTTGGAAACCAAGCTCCTCCATCCTGCAATGTTTAAATACATTACATTAAGCAAAGATGGAGTTGAACCCTCAATAAAATGAATGGAAAATGGGATAATGAAACTGAACCTTCAATACAATGAATGAAAAATGAGACGACGAGAGTGGTACCTTTCCTTTCCAGAAAAATATCAGTATGACAGAGAGAAGTGTGAGTGATTTTGATTCGTACTTCTTTGTCCTGGGGAGGAGCCACTTGGATTTGTTGGATAGATATGCGCTGCCCTCATTCCCATACTACACCAGCTGATACACAGTTCATAGTAGGTTAGATGATCTTTATAACTAACTACATAAATGGGAATCTTTGACCTGAAGAATTTAATTCATATATGTATAAGTTTTCTTTTATGTTCTCGCCCTTGCAGTTAATGACTTGCGCCACCATATAGGATGCCATAAGTCCCTCTTGCCTTTTGCTCTGCTGCATCTGAAGTGATGAGAGACACGGGATTCTGGGAAGCAGTGGGATTTCACCAGCTATGCCTATGGGACTAAATAGAGTGATAGTTACAGTAATGATTAGACATTTACTGAAACGGAAAATCAAATTAGGTTAGACAAATGGTGAAAATAAAGTTTAAAAAATTAAAGGCTGGAGTGTTTGAATCTACAAATGAAAAACTGTTAGCAAATAAAGAAAATAGGCTAGAAATCACTGTTTTATTCGAAGCAAAACAGGTTTTCTTACCATGAAAGGTGAACGCAACCCATTAAATTGCCTCTCCCCTCCTTTCCCTCCTTTCTTTGCAGCCTTGTTATCATTAGGCATTAGCCAGCCGCGTTCGAGCTTAGTCCAAAGAATAAACAAAAAAGAGAGGACATGCACCAGCTGCACCATCGGAGGTGAGGTTTCGAGCAAATCATTTCCAATAACCATCCCCGTCTTTCTTGAAATTAAAGAGTCTCTTGAAATAATCCTTCAATGCAAAGTTCAAAGCCCGAGTGGGAAAACAACGGATAACATTCACAGTGTTTCCTCTTCATAACACAATGATACCTTCATTCTTCATTGTCTTGGCAAAACAATCCCCGATCCCTTTGTATGGTTTAGCAAGATGTTCGGACTTCAACATTTCATCCTGGTTTTGTATCAATAATTTGACACCCTCAATAGGGGGCAGCGACAGTTTTGGATACTTTCCGCCAATGAAAAAGTCAATCATGTCAATCATGAAACCAATAAAACATTTCTATGCAGGCGCTGGAATAAAGATAGATGAATGGTCAGGAGCCAAAGCTACATTGCTAGCACCAGAAGAATGCAAAAATGCACTCTGCAAGCCACCAAAACTCTGGACAAGGCCCTGCAACAGCTGTTTCAGAAACCTTAGAAAATGGTGCTGGAATAAAAATAGATGAATAATCGGGAGCCAAAGCTACATAGCTGATAGGAGAAGCATGCAAAAATGCACTCTACAAGCCACCATAACTCTGGACAGGGGCCTACAATGACTGTTTCAGAAACCCAAGCAAATGGAAAGTGAAGCGCACCTTACTGGATGATTCAGATGCTATCTATCCTATTCACTTGAAACTGTAAACCGTGATGGAGGTTCAATCGGCGGCAGACTGTTATCTATCCTATTCAGTTGAAACTTTAAACCGTGATGGAGGTTCAATCGGATGGCAGATGATGGTTCAATCGTCTAACAATTCATCCGATAGTTCAGAGCGGTACACCGTGTCAACTCGGCAATTCTGTTCACAGGGGAACGCCTTACGGCGTAATTATCCACCTTACTAATATTTCAATAAGAATAAAGGAAACTCTAGATTAAATCAACTAAAAATATATGGCATAAGGAAAGTATAATTTTAATTTTTAAAAGCGAACCTCACAATTGTAACCACTAGTTTTATTTGTTCCATCAATATGTGCATTGCCTACTTGTTTTTCATGCACTCTTTAGATTGCCTACTTTTTTTTCCTGCACTCTTTACATTTCCTACTTTTTTTCCATTCGCTCTTTAAAAACCACGTTGCCAATGCATGCTTGATTAATTTTCAAGGGGATGATCACACAAATATCATTTCATAACTCATCATTCTACAACTTGCTTCATGTTAAATAATTCTTCTCCAACTTATAGTGTGGTTATTCATCTAGTTACACAAAGTGATGGGTTTCTTGTCTAACTTGTGTCATGGCATAATGCACAATTCCTTCATGGTATGTATAAGAGTGAGAACAATGTAGAAAGTTCTAGCAACTTTGTGTCTACGAGAATAAGGTGTTGGAAGATAATATTTTTTTCAAATGCAAGGGGAAAGTAGGTAAGTATAATTTTGATTTTCGAAAGTGAACCTCACAATTGTAACCATTAGTTTTATCTGTTCTATCAACATGTTCATTTCCTACTTGTTTTTCATGCACTCTTTAGAAACCACTTTTCTAATGCATGCTTGATTAATTTTCATGGGGATGATTACACAAATAATTTGTTCATAATTCCTCATTATGCAACTTGCTTCATGTTAAATAACTCTTCTCCACCTTGTGCTATGGTTATTCATCTAGCTACATGACGTGAGGGGTTTCTTGTGGAAGTTGTGTCATGGCATACTGCACAATTCCTTCATGGTTTGTGTGAGAGAGAGAAATGTAGAAAGTTCTAGCAACTTTGTGCCAACTACTAGAAGAAGTTGTTGGAAGATAAGATTTTTTCAAATGCAAGGGGAAAATAAGTAAGTATACCTAACACTTGTAACCATTAGTTCTATTCGTTCCATCAACATGTGCATTTCCTACGTATTTTTAATGCACTCTTTAGAAACAAGTTGCCAATGCATGTTTGATTAATTTTCAGGGGGATGATTACATAAATATTTTGTTCATAATTCCTCATTCTACAACTTGCTTCATGGTAAATTATTCTTCTCTGGGTTATACTATGGTTATTCATCTAATTACATAACCTGAGGTGTTTCTTTTCTAAGTTGTGTCATGGAATATTGCACAATTCCTTCATGGTGTGTGTGAGAGTGAGAATAATGTAGAAAGTTCTAGCAAATTTCTGCCAAATTTCAGAATAAGTTGTTGGAAGATAAGAATTTTTCAAATACAAGGAGAAATAGGTAATTATAATATTGATTTTTAAAAGTGAACCTCACTATTGTAAGAACTAGTTTTATTTGTTCCATCAACATGTGCATTGCCTACTTGTTTTTTATGCACTCTTTAGAAACCACTTTGCCAATGCATGTTTGATTAATTTTTAGGGGGAGGATTACACAAATATTTTGTTCATAATTCCTCATTATACAAATTTCTTCATGTTAAATAATTCTTCTCCAAGTTATACTCTAATTATTCATTTAGTTAAATAACTTGAGGGGTTTCTTCTAGAAGTTGTGTCATGGCATAATACAGAATCCATTCATGGTGTGTCTGAGAGAGAACAATGTAGAAAGTTCTAGAAAAATTTTGCCAACTATGAGAATAAGGTGTTGTACGATAAGAATTTTTCAAATGTAAGGTGAAAATAGGGAAGTATACTATGTTATTCATATAGTTACATAACCTCACGAGTTTCTTCTAGAAGTTGTGTCATGACATACTACACAATTCCTTCATGGTGTGTGTGAGAATGAGAAAAATATAGAAAGTTATAACAAGTTTGTGCCAACTATGAGAATAAGGTGTTCGAAGATAAGAATTTTTGAAATGTAAGGGGAAAATAGGTAGCGTTTTGATAAAGTATGCATTGTCTCCTTACTTTTGAATACTACTTATTAAAGCATTGACACAATACATGTTATAGGTGTGTAGCAATGAATTCCCTAGCTTAAAATGTTCATACAATATACATTACAGCTCTATAAGAGTGAGGTCTCATGTTCAGAATGTGGATAACAAACTCCAAAGCAATTTTATGATTTCATGTCAATGAGCTTATAAAATATTTTTGTGTGCTAGTTGCTAGAGAAAGAGGTGCAAGGAGAAATAAAGTCCTGAGGTCAAAATGTCTTAGTTATTTAATGGTTTTGTTACATAATATAATTTTATCCATTTTATTATTTTTTAATTTAAAACTTGTACACAAATAACCTCTTTCATTTCCACTCCATTGATTCCCATCATAATCAAGGTTTCATTGTAAATTTCATATAGCTATGCACCCTCTTTCATAAGGTTATTTTAGCACAACTCCTTTCACACCTAATATTTTGTAACAAATAAATCCTTGAACTCTTAAATTTTTAAAACCTTTGTATAACTTGAAATGAATGGGTGACAGATAATTTGTAAATTTGTGTAGGTTATTATTACACTTGGCTAGATCTTATCCTTGCTCTAGGTGTTCCATTTTTTAAACTATATTTTTTAGTAAGTGGAAATATGTTTTATGCTTACTCTTTCTCTATTTTTATGAAGATTGATATCATTGATTAATAGTGCATGTTTCATTTTAGGTTCTATTGTTAAAATACAAATGGTACATATGGTGGAAACTAAAAACAAACATAGATTAAGTGACACATTTGTAATCCTAGTATTTGCAAAGATATATTGACATGGGTAAATATGAAGAATGCTTTATATAATGCTCGAATTAGTTGGCCAAGTTGTTTTTCACCATCACCATTATCATACTTGTTCTTTGGAGTTATTTCAAACCTTGTAATAGAAATTGTAGCATTAGCAATAATTTTTAGCTCATTTTTTTCACTAAGTTTTATATGCACAAGAAATGTTAATGTTGTTTCAAAGTTGTTAATATGCAGAGAGTATTGGTATTTAGTTATTTTATTTGTCCACAAAAGTCCCATATATAATATAACACATCAAAATGGAGAGTATTTCATGTTAAATTGTTAGGGATATCTTCAATTGATATTGGTATAGACTAGATTTTTTTTCCCTTTGATAAGAATTGGAGTGAAATTAATACTTGAAAAGTAAAGAAATTTGATATCTAGGTAGCTAAACTTGGAAAAAAATAATTTCTTTCCTTTCTGTCTTTTGTGTTTTATGAGAAAAATCAATACAATATTGCTTATTGCAATCAACTAGTAATTATACAATGTATGTAATTATGAGTAAAATTATTTTAGTACAAATAATAAGTAAAAACCTCATTGCAATATTCACCAAAAATAAATTATAGTAACTTTGATAGAATATAATGAGAAGATGGACACAATATTTTTGAATAAAGAATGGGTAGAAAAAATCCTAAGAGAAAACCAATTCCTCTTGTATTAGGGTTTTATGAATCTTCAACAAATTTTACAATTGATAATATTACAATAATTTTTTGAAACGGAACAAAGTTTGACAAAAATATTTCCTCACATCCACAAGTAGATATAACCCATGGAAGGCTCAAACAGTCCCTATGCAGGCTACCTCAAACTAGAAAATGCATCGTGTAGGGTCCCACATGTGAGGCTCTAATTCCCTCTCATGTTAAGTTCCTAAATGAAATTAGCCTCCTTTACCTTCAGGAAACTTGTATGACCCTCCTTACAATGTTATACAACCTCCACCAATAAAACATGGCCTTCACAAGGAATCTAGGCCTCTCTTAAAGAAAACATGGCCCTCCCCTAACTTTGAGTGCCTCAATAACTCAACCTCCCTCTTCTCAAAACAACTCTACGAGAATTCATCCCTTGGATCTGGAAAGCTAGAAGAATACTGATGAAAGAAAACCTGAGAAAATATACACTACTAAAACCTTTGTTAGTGTGATATCTCAATAACTATGATCATGATCTCCAAGGGTTCTCATCAATTTCCTTTATAATCTCTTATTAATAAATAAATATTGAATATCTAGATATTAAATGATCTACTAAATTGTTAAGATCACTTACAAAATTTTAGAATGCTAGCTAAATTAATTTCCTTTAACTTTTGTTAGTGCATGCAGAAGGACAAAGGTTGTGCCCTAAATGAAATCATTGACTACGTTGAATTTCTAAAACAACACGTAAATGTTTTCACTTTCACATAAATGTTTTACAAAACTCACATTTTGAAGCCTATGCTAATAGTTTTAGTTCTTAAAATTGTTTTGGAAGATTTGAGCACAAGAAAAGTTAGTGGTGTAGGTGCAATTTCATCTCAATTGTTGAACGTTTCAGCTTAGGTACTCACATAGGAATCAATTGCTTTGAGAAATATCAACAATTGGCCCTACGTTTGACTTTCCCTTTATAATCAGGTCTTCTACTTCTCTACTTTGATTTCCTTAGTATAATTCTGACAATAGATCTTTCCTTCATTTAATAGAGTCTCTGAGTGGTACACCATAGATCACCTCACCTTTGATTTGATGGTCCATGTTATATTGCAATTGCAATGGGAAAGTGCTTAGGGCTCAGTTCATACATATGAAATGTTGCGATGCAAGATAGTCAAAGGTCACATCGCCCATCACATATTGTAGGTTTCCAATGCTCAAGGCCCATTACCTTTGTAATGGAATATTGTGATGCGATGTATCGCAATGGCATATCGCACTATCCCATGAATGAGATTCCGATAACACACAAAGGATTTCTTGCGATGCAATGTTTCGATGATCACACTTTGCAATTTTTTGAGGCCTATGGTTCGATCACACACCACTATTTTATTGCGATGTGATATGGGTGATTAAACAGTTGGGATTTAAATGACTTCAACATTGTTATTAGCACAAAGGCCTATGATTTCTCTTGAATTCAGAGTTCTATATCATAAAGCATAAAAAAAGAGAAATATTCAACTATGTCCTGAATACAAAGAAAAAAAGGCCAAAATTAATTTCACATAGAATCGATATAAAATCACACACACATCAATTTATAAATATTATCAATGTTACAAAGTCTCTCCCTTCAGCTTGATTACAAGGATGACCTCTGTTCAATATGGAAGTCCTCTCTTTGTCACTCGACTCTCGCTTCCTCAATCCTTCTTCCTCTTTGCCAATCCTTCTCCGTTACGTTTTTCTTCTTTCTATCAATCCAATCCCACTCTAACTACTCAATCTCTATCTTCAAACATTCTAACAGTCAATCTCTATTTTCAAGCTCTATCACACACCTATGGTAACAACTTATCTTTGGATCTAAAATAAGACAATTTCTACTTATTACAATAATGAAATACAACTCATTTCTTCAGAGATCCAACCCTCTCGTTAAAAACTTGCTTTTGACCACTAAGGTGAGTGAAATTCAACTTGTTTACCTACAACATGTGAAGAGACTTTCACATTGCTGGATAACTCTAGATGCTCATGCATGAGACCCCTTGGGAAGAAAGAAATCATCTCTCAGACTTTAAGGGTTTACTCCACACTTCTGTAATTTGGCTCTTGTTAACGAGCTAGCATCCTCCGTTAGTTGTCCTTTCCATTTGACTAAATATTGAAAATAATATTTTCCTCTAGTTCTTCTAGATACTCTTTTCTCCAAAATAGCTTCCACTTCTTTCTTAACGGCCCTTGGCAGTTTTTCTTCCCGTTTCAAGTCTTAACTTCATCTTTTATAGTTTCCTCTTGTAGCTTTATCTCTTTCCCTTTGCATGGATACAAATATGCAATATTAAAAATAGGTGATATTACAATCCCTTTTTGTAATTCAATTTCATATGCATTAGTTGAAAACATTCTTACAATTCTACATGGTCCTATCTTTTTCATTTTCAGTTTATTGTAAGTCTTAGTAGGAAATCTTTCTTTTCTCAAATATAGTATCATTAAATCTCCCACTTGGAATTATTTCTCTCTTCTTTTCATATCCATTCCCTGTTTGTATTTACCACTACTTTCCTGCAATCTGCCTTTGACATCTTCTTGTAGTCTTTGCATCTGTTTTGCAAACCCTTCAGCTTTTTCACTTCTTGCCTCCTGTTTTCCCAAATTTATGAGCTCATACACACCTCTTGGATTCATTCCAAAAACAACCTAAAATGGACTCATTTGAGTACATCGGTTTGGAGTGTCATTATACATAAATTCAGCCTAAGCTACTGCTAAATCCCACTGCTTAGGATTTTGATACCCTAAACTTCTCAATATGTTTCCTAAGTTCCTATTTACTACTTCAGTTTGTCCATCTATTTGAGGATGGTATGATGAAATGAAATGGAGGTTAGCTCCTAGTTTCTTTCAAAGTGTTCTCCGGAAATACCCTACAAACTTTGTATCTCTATGAGACACAATACTTATAGGCAATCCATGTAATCTTACAATTTCTGAAAAGATAGATTAGCTATATTTGTTGCATCAATAGTATTCCTATAAGCAATGAAATGTGTCATCTTGGAAAATCTATCTACCACAACATAAATGGAATCATTCTCTCTTTGATTTTTTGGTTATCCCAAAACAAAATTGATGCTAACTGCATCCCACAGTTAGTCTGGTATTGGCAATGGCTGATACAATTCTATGTTTTGACTTCTCCCCTTAGCATGCTGACATATCCTGCACTTCTCATCAAATATCTTAATATCACATTGAATTTTTGGCCAATAATAAAAAGCATTCACCTGAGCAAAGGTTTTATCTTCTCCAAAGTGACTAGATAATCCTTCACTATGTTTCTCCTTTGTTATGTTTTCCCTCATAGAACATTTGGGAATGCACAACTTGTTTCCTTTAAACAATAAGCCTCCTTGGATGAGATAATATAACCATTGGATTTTGTTATGAACTATTGGATTTTTGAACTATTGTATATATATCTTCGAAATCTGCATCACCTTTGTACATTTCAATCATTTCTTCAAATCTTACAACACCAACTTTCAATTCTTTCACAAGAAAACTTATCCTTCTCAACACATCAACAAATATTCAACTTACCAATTGTGTGCTTTATTGCGAAAGTAAAGCTCTAAAAAAATTCTACTAACTTGGCATATTTTTAGTTCAATTTCAGTTGGTTATTCATGAACTATAATGCATAATTGTCCAAATACAAAATGAATTCCTTTGGCAGCAAATAATGTCTCCATTTTTCCAAGGTTTGTACAATAGTGTAAAACTCTTTATTGTAAGAAGAATACTTCTTCTTCTCTTCATTCAATTTCTCACTATCATACATTACAACTATTCGTTTCTCACTCAGAACTATGCCAACTGCAACTCCACTACCACTTGTTTCAACTTGAAATACATTTTCAAAACCAAGCAAAGCTAAAATAAGTTCCTCTCTGATTTTCCTCTTCAAAAATTTAAAATTCTTGTTTGTTGCTTCTGTCCACTTGAACGGCTAATTGGTCTCCTTAATTGTTTCAAGAATTGGTGCACAATTGTAACTAAAACCTTTGATAAACTTCCTGTAAAAACTTGCAGGACCATGGAAGCTTCTTACCTCAAATATATTTCTCGAAATATTTCAGTTCCAAATTGTTTGAAATTTATTTGGATCCATTTTCATTCCTTCTTTAGAGACTACAAATCCCAATTAAATTAATTCTTCCTTCATGAAACTACATTTTTTCAGATTTATCAATAGTTTCTCTTTCTACAGAGTTCTTAAAACCAATTTAATATGCTCTAAATGTTCTTACTTACTTTTACTAAAAACTAGAATATCATCAAGATAAAAAATAACAAACTTGCCCACATATTCCTTCAATACTTCATTCATCAATCTCATGAACATGCCAGGTGCATTAGTGACTCCAAAAGGCATCATTAACCACTCATACAACCCACTATTTGTTTTAAATGTAGTCGTCCATTCATCTCCTTCTTCAATTCATATTTGATGATATCCACTCTTCAGATCGATTTTATTAAAATACTTTGATCCACTCAAACAATCCATCAAATCATCCATGCATGGAAAAGAAAATCTATCTGCACATACACAATTCAACTCCTTTCTTCAGACTGAATACTATTGGTACAACACATGGACTAAGAATCTCTCTGATTAGTCCCTTATCCATCAGTTCTTACACTTGTCTTCCATCTTATGCATTCTCTTGAGGAGTTAATTTCTAAGCTGCTTTATTTTGCAAATTCTCTCTTGGTATTAGATTAATATGACGACTAATACTCCTCGTTGGTGGCAATGTATTTGGCAACTCATCCACAATAATATCAACGAAATCATTTAACAAAGTTTTCATTTCTTTAGGTAAATCATTGAAGTTTATGGAAGTTAAAATTAACTTATGTCTCCTTACGAAAGAAAAATTCATTCCTTCACCTTTCCCAATCTCTTGCAATAGCTCCTTTCTCCTCATCATCATAACACTGCTTTCGAGTAGTCCTTTGTGAGCTTCATCCTTCAATGGTAGCAATATATGTTTATTTCCATCTTTCTCTAGAGTATAAGTGTTTCTCCTCCCATCATGAATAACATTCCGATCAAATTGCCATGGTCTCCCAACAATACATGGCATACATCCATTGGCATTACATCGCATAATGTTACATCCTTTTACGTACCAATCTGTATTTCAACCTTGCATTTTTCTGTCACAATAATTTGATGTCCTTTGTACAACCACGACACTTTGTAAGGAGTAGGGTGCACTTTCTTTGATAATACGAGCTTGTCCACCATCTATGAAGAAGAAAGGTTATCAGTGCTTCCACTATCAGTTATTACATTTCAATGCTTACCTTTAGATTTTCAGGTAGTTCTGAATAATTTATTCCTCTGTTCTGGTCCTTCAATCTATTTGTCAGTCTAAAGAAATGTCCTTCTCAACAACAGGGATTCTCCTACTTCAGGGGGTTCTTCATTTCCCTTAAGTCGAGGTGTTTCTGGATTTTCCTTAGCCACATTCACACTCCTTTAACTTACTTGTCTATTATGAGGAAAGTCTCACGACACATGTCCCCATCCTCCAAGAGTGTAACACTGAATATATCTTCCTCGACCTATTCCTCTCGGTGCAAATATTCCTCTATTAAAATCCCCTCTCTATGGTGGTCTCCTACTTAAACTGCCTACTTCATGTTGATGTTGTTGTCCCCTTGGTTTAGTAGTTCCTCTACCTCTTACCACGCTCCTTCCTCTATTCTGATTCTGTTTTCTCAACATCTTCTCCTCTTCCGTCAAACTCACTTAATAGGAATCCTCAATAGTCTTGAGACTTAACAAGCTGATCTCTTCTTGTATGTCATATCGTAAGCCATTGATATGTCTAGCTACCTTTTCCATGTCATCTTCCGCATGTCCTGCTCTAATACTTGATCTATAAAACTCTTATGTGTATTCTTTAACATACATTCCTTTTTTCCTTAAATCCTACAACTGTTTAAAAATATTTAATTGATAATCTTTAGGCATAAATTTGGCTTTCATATTACTCACCATTTTGTCCCATTGCTTGATCTTGGACTTTCCTTTCCTCGTTCTGGATGTCTGTAGCCCGTCCCACCAGATAGCTACATGACCCTTTAATTTGGCAACTACAAATTTCACCTTCTTCTTGTCGTGAGCTTCCTCTTCATAGTCAAAATATTTGTCTAATGAATTGATCCAATCCATTAGCTCTTCTGCATTGTGACTCCCTTCATACGTAGGAATTTCCACCTTTGATTTTCCTCCTACTTTCAAAAACATCTTGATAACTCTAGTAGTTTCATTTTCCTCCTCTTCTTCTTCCTTAGAAGATTCTTCTTTAGCACTACCATCCCCTTCATTAGGTGTTCTTCTCTGAGTAGTCTCAATTGTTTCCATCCTCATACACAAACTTTGGATCTCCTCAATCACAACTACATTTTCTTCCGATCTTCCTCGACCAATGTAGCTCCTCTCCTTGGTGGCATGTTTAATATAATTAACGTTAATGTCTCTATGCTCTGATACCACAAATGACATAGGAATCAATTGTTCTAAGAAATATCAATAGTTGGCCTCATGTTTGGCTTTCCCTTTATAATCAGGCCTTTTTCTTCTCTGCTTTGATATCCTTAATACAAGCCCAACAATAGATATTTCCTTTATTTAATAGAGCTACTCAGTGGTACACCATAGAGCACATCACCTTTGATCCGACGGTCAATGTTATATCACAATCACAATGGGAAAGTGCTTAGGGCTCAGTTCGTATATATGAAACGTTGCAATGTGATATAGTCAATGGTTGCATCACCCACCGCATATCGCAGATTCACAATGCTCAAAGCCCATTCCCTTTGTAATGAAATATTGTGATGTGATGCATTGTAATCACATATCAATTGCGCTGTCCCATGGTGAGGTTTCTGATAACACACAAAGGATTTCTTGCGGTGAGATATTTTGGCGATCGCACTTCACAATTTCTTAAGGCCTGCGGTGTGATCACATGCTACTTCTTTATTTCGATGCGATATGGGTGATCCAACGGTTGGGATTTAAGTGGCTTCAACATTGTTATTAACACAAAAGCTTGTGATTTCCGTTGAATTCGGAACTCTATATGATAAAGAATAAAAGCAAAGAAATATTCGACTTTGTCCTAAATACAAAGAAACAAAGGCCAAAATGAAATTTTATACGGAATCGATATTTAATCACAGGCATCAATTTATAAATACTACCAATGTTACAAAGTCGCGTCCTTTAGCTCCATTACAAAAATTTAAAATACCTTTGTTCAATATGAAAGTCCTCAAGCTGTCACCCGACTCTCACTTCCTCAATCCTTCTTCCTCTTTTCGAATCCTTCTACATTACATTTTTCTTCTTTTTATCAATCCAATCCCACTCTAACTACTCAATCTTTATCATTAAACATTCTAACAGTCAATCTCTATTTTCAAGCTCTATCACACACCTATGCTAACAACTTACCTTTAGATCTAAAATAAGATAATTTCTACTTATTACAATAATGAAATACAAGTCATTTCTTGAGAGATCTAATCCTCTCTGTAAAAAATCACTTTTGACCACTCAAGCAAGTGAAATTCAACTTGTTTAGCCACAACATGTGAACAAACTTTCACACTGCTCGCTAATTCCAAATGCTCCTGCATCAGGTACACACTTAATTGCGTGTTTTCACTAGAATTAGAGAAAATAAATGTGTATCATTATTTGTTGATGCCATCTTTAGTGGGTTTTATTAGGGATGTATCAGTAACACATCAATGCCTACAAGTCAAGCTAGTCCTTTATTATTACAAGATAGGATTTTTAGAATACTAGTTTCAGTCATATGGAGAAAGATATGAACACATCAATGGAATATTAAAAAAAAAGGATTGTTTTTTATTCCAATTTCATGAGAGAATGATATATCAAATCAAACTATAAATCCATAGATTGTACCAAGGGTTATGACTTAGGTTAATGGACCAAGCTTAATCAAGTGCCCTTCTTGCCAAACTATTAGTAGCCATCGTCGTGTTGTTATAATGGGATTTGTTGGAATCAACCATGATTTTCCTTCAAGGGGAAACAAAGTTATAAATTATTTTAAAGTCCACTAGGCTAAAGATAGCTTATGGCATAGAATGATTCTTCATCTACTTGATATATTCAACCCTTTTTCTATGAATCTTCAAAATAAATGCTCCCATCTTCTCAACAAACCCCTTGCTAAATAGATTATGCCAAGAGCTAGCTACCAGCATATGTGCAAAATCTTCCCTGTTGTCTTTAAAGGCCTCACATTCTAAAATGAAATGTTTTTATGTTTCCACTTTTCTGGAAGAAAATAAATGTGTATTCTTTCCTTCCACAATTCTTTTGGCCTTTTCAAGCACCCAATTTCACAACTTTGTTCATGATAATTAGTCCTTAACTGAGCAATAATAATTTTGTCTCTCCAAGAGATATTGGCCTCTATGTATGCTTTTGGTTGATGACTATGAGTGGGATTAAACATTTTAGTATAGTAATTTTCTTTCTCCTTATCCCAAGTATGCTAGTGGAACTTTTCCATAACAAAATATTTTATCTTTTTGTTGTTTATCGGAAACATGTTCAAGAAAATACCCCATTTACTAAGACATTTGTTATTTTTTGCATCCAAGTTTTCTTTCTCTTGCAAAATCTATCATTAAAGACAACCTTAGGCCATATACCCTCTTCCATTTGCTCAATTTTCTTTAATTACCTTATGACTCGCACCATAGCAATTGCTTCAAGAGGAGAGGTCCCTATTTCACTTAACAAGATAGCACAAGGAACTAGACTTTTAATATTAAATTTGTTTGTAATCAAACACTTATGTATTTTCTCAATTTTTCTCCACTACATGTCACATATATTGTTGACCCATAGTTCACAACCATAGAGAATCACCAGAATCACTAGAAGAACAAAAATAATTTGAGTGGTTTTCGAGTCCCATAACTCTACCTCCCTACACCCATTTTGAAAAGAATAAAATGTTTCCTAACTCCAAAAAGTTATTTTATTTCTACAACCATTCCAGCTTAGATTTTTGTTGAAGTCAATTCTGAGGTATTTGTAATCTACAGCTTCTTTCACAATGATTCCTTCAAAGTAGAACTTGTGTTGGTTATGTTTTATTTTCTTAGAGAAAACCAATACTTTCGTTTTGTTAATATTGACTTGCATCCACACACTTCTACACAAATGCTCAAGGGATAGTAAGTTCTCTTGCAAATCAAGAGCTAATTTAGCAATCAGAATAAGGTCATTTGCATACAAAAGAAGCCTTATAAAAAAATTTCCCAAATAGATACGATCGCCCCCCTTGTGAATTTAACCACTCCTCAAGCTTGTCGATACATAAACCAAAAAGGTTAGGAGAGAGTTGGAAACCTTGCTGGACTCTGATATCACTTCTAAAACTTTCAAAAATGCCTGTTGAAGTTCTAATTTTGACTTTCACCTCTTCATACAGCCTATGCACAACTACTATCAAATGTTTAGGAATCCCAAGTTCCTCCATTATGTGCCAAAGCTTATCCCTACGAACCGAGTTAAACTCTTTTATGTAATCAACAAATCAATGAAATACTTCTTCCTTTTTCTCCCAAAATTTTCCAATGATGTGCCTTAATGTTAAACAATGATCAACTGTGGAATGTTTAGGACTAAAACCTACTTTTCCTTTAGCATGCTTAGCTCTTTCTTCTATCCACTTGCTAATTTTGTTTTCTATCATGCTTCCAATTAACTTTGCAAACAAAGGGTTTATCATGATGGTCCTATAATTGGAGGGATTTTTTATGTCATCACTCTTCAAAAGAGGTATTTCTAGACTAATTGTCCAATCTATAGGGAGCCCTTGTTGTATGATGTTGTTGAAGATTTTTGTAAAGTGAGATGCAAAAATCTTTGAGCCCAAATTTAGATATTCTACTTGGAGTTTAGCTAAGTCTTTTTCTTTTTCAACAACCAACTTCTTGATACCTATCTCTACCTCTTGTACGACAAAGAGTTTAGTATCAATGTTGACCAAGGGGGGAGGGTCAACCTTTGGAACCTGCTCATAGAGTTGTCTAGCTTAGGATAGTATCTAGCTTGCTCGGTGTTTTAGAAAAGTGATAGAGATGTTTTAGAAAAGTGATAGAGAAAATATGCCAATAATATATTGGTAAGTATCCAAGAATTTTTTGTAGGTATTTGAACAATTATATAGAAAGTAACTCAACATGTCACATTAATAGTACTTGAATCAATAGCTTATTTTCACTAATCCTTATCAATTGAAGTTCTAGTCATATAGAGAAGTCATTTGTACTATTACATTTATTTGTTGCTACACATTAATAGTACTTCAATCAATAGCTTATTTTCACTAATCCTTATCAATTGAAGTTCTAGTCATATAGAGAAGTCATTTGTACTATTACATTTATTTGTTCTTAGAAGTTGAGGTTGAAATAGTCGAGAGGCCATCTACAATATTATAGTGTATTAAAAATTTGAAAGTCATAAAAACAATAAATTCAATTTATTACATTGAAATGTTGCTTTTAGTACCTTATAAAATAGAATAATGATTCTGTAACTATATTTAGATTTATTTAATAAGCGCATAAAAATTTTAATACTCAACAATAAACTTACTGTGTAACAATATGTTTAACCATGGATATTCACATCCACTTTGACATATATACTATTAAGTTGTAAAAATACTTTGTTACAATACCATCGGCCAATACCATCGCTCATCAATACAATATACCCAAAATCCATGTCTTATTTCACAATCAAAATATCTTACAAACATTTAAGCTAAATTTAATTTTATAATTTGTTTTTATTAAATCTAAAGGGAAAAATATAATTATTTTTGAGATAATCTACCTTTTATCACATTAAATAATCATATATAAATGTAAATTAATTTCATTTACCATATAAATTAAAATAATAATTTAAACAATATTTTAATTTCATTAATGGGGACATCAAAGTTAATCTTTACCATGGATATTTTATGAGAAATCTATTTCCATGGGTAATTATTGGGTCACAATACCACATGTCAAAAAACCATCTCTCATTTCACAATAAAAATAATACTTACATTATAACAAGATTTTTAACCATGGATACTCACCCCAATTTACCACGCATTTATTAATCATACCATACTTTGGGCCAATACCATGACTCATCAATACAACATGCCCAAAACCACCTCATTTCACAATCGAAACATTTTATAAATATTTTTTTAACTTATTGTGCGAACTAAGTATGGGGATAGATCTCAAGCCTAAATGTTTAACATCTCATGTTTAACATTTAACACATTTAATTAACTAATGTAATTTTCACCCTAATTATAAATCCATCTAATATTATGTATAAACAAAAAATAAATTTAACAGGAAGTAAAGTGTAGTTGGTTTCATGAGGCATGTAAAGTGAAATTGTATTTGTAAGAAAGTATTTATGTGGCATTATTAACTTATAAATAGTTATTTTCACAATACCATAGACCAATACGTAGAAGAGGATGATATAGAGGAGGGAATAAAATCATAATACCATGGGTTAATAACTTGGCTTATCAATACCATGGGCCATCTAGGCTTTTAATTATTTTGTTACAATACCATGGGGCAATACCATGGATTATCAATACCATATGCCCAAAAACCATAACTTGTTTCAAGATCAAAATATTTTACAAATAATTTATTCTAATTTAATTTTATAACATTTTTTAATTAAATCAAAAAGAAAAATGACATAATTACTTTTTATGTATATCTAAACCATCCATCCTCAAGACTACTAAAATATTCCCATACAGATTAAACTGAGTTCTTAATAAATTAAAAATGAGAATACTTTTATATAAACACATGTGAAATTTATTTATGTGGCATTATTAACTTATAAATAGTTATTTTCACAATACCATAGACCAATACGTAGAAGAGAATGATAGAGAGGAGGGAATAAAATCATAATAGCATGGGTTAATACCATGGCTTATCAATACCATGGACCATCTAGGATTTTAATTATTTTGTTACAATACCATGGGGCAATACCATGGATTATCAATACCATATGCCCAAAAACCATAACTTGTTTCAAAATTCCAAAAATTTACAAAATAATTTATTTTTAATTTAATTTTATAACATTTTTTAATTAAATCAAAAAGAAAAAGGACATAATTATGTTTTATGTATATCTAAACCATCCATCCTCATGACTACTAAAATATTCCCATACAGATTAAACTGAGTTCTTAATAAATTAAAAATGAGAATAATTTTATATAAACACATGTGAAATTTATACAATATAAATAATATTATAAATAAGAGAGAGA
>APFE030078924.1:0-11382 GCA_000404065.3 Pinus taeda | reverse complement strand
ATTAAAACCAATTAAAATTTTATATATATATATAATATATATATATATAATATATATATATATTAAGGGTTTAGTAACCTAATTTTAACTAATTTCTTTTAAAAAAATAAATAAAATAACTTTGAAACCATGGTCCTTCAATTCAAAATTAGTTGTTGGTCATGTTAATCTTTGGAGGCTCTCCTTATTCTATTTAACATGCTAAGCTAAGACGATGAACCACACTGGTTCTTCATGTGATTTTCGTGGAAACTCTTCTTATAATTGATATGGATCACAGAAGCCTCAATTCAATAAAAAATACAATCTTGCTTAAAATTGTATGCCCAAATTAAATTGAAAAGAAAATATTTCATATAGAATTAAACTAGGCAAACGTCCATAATTTGACAACTACCCTAATTTCATAAGTAAACAAATTAACAAGCTTAAAAACTCCTCATTTAGATCATTCACATCATTCTTAGTAGGATTTTTTTGTTAAAAAATACAATCTTGCTTAAAATTGTATGCCCAAATTAAAGTGAAAAGAAATATTTCTTATAGAATTAAACTAAGCAAACATCCATAATTTGAAAACTACCCTAATTTCATAAGTAAACAAATTAACAAGCTTAAAAGTTCCTCATTTACATTATTCACATCATTCTTAGTAGGATTTTTTTGTTAAAAAATACAATCTTGCTTAAAATTGTATGCCCAAATTAAAGTGAAAAAATTTATTTCTTATAGAATTAAACTAAGCAAACATCCATAATTTGACAACTACCCTAATTTCATAAATAAACAAATTAACAAGCTTAAAAACTCCTCATTTAAATCATTAACATCATCCTTAAGGATTTTTTTGTTAAATTAATTAAATATATTTATTAATATATAATTATTTATATTTTAGAAAATAAAAGCAATAATTATTGTGTAAGACTAAAAGACTATTTTTTAAATATTATATTCTCTTTCTGTACAAAGTTTGTTTTCACCTCATAAGTAACGGCTCAAAGCTATTTAATTTTTTAGTTGATTTTAAAATGATCAAGTCATGTCTTTATCTCCCAATTAAATCAAGTTGTGTTTTCACACCTTTCATCGGAAAATTAGTGAGGTTGTGTTCACATTCGTTCCTTTCACATCAAAATTTCTGTATTTTATTGCCTATTGCTATATAAAAGCCAATCGTATTTGTGTTTAAGTGAGAGTTTTGTGATGGATGAGTTTTGGGATCACGTTTTATTTTCCAGTATGGAAGATACAGAAGACCCTGCAAATTATCTGATTGTTGATAAAGACATGTTCGAACTACCAAATAAGGAAGTCTTGCCTAAGCCAGATATGGTGTCTTCTGCAGTAAACCACTCTCAATTTGATAACAATCTTCAGTTCCGAGTGGGTGGGAATATACATGATTCCTTACACGGACAGTTTCTCTAGAGTCCGTTTGGTGTATCTGGGTCGAGCAGGATTGGTCTAGTTTCACCAAATGGACCTTCATCCCAAATTCAACCTATCATTGGGTATGCACAGCCCTGCGAGCATGCGGATCAGAGAAAATGCCGATCACAACAACCTGTAGTACCTGTAGTTGGGTATGCACAGCCCTGAGAGCATGCAGATCAGAGAAAATGCCGATCACAACAACTTGTCGTTGGGTATGCACAGCCCTACGAGCATGCGGATCAGAGAAAATGCCGATCACAACAACCTGTCATTGGGAACGCACAGCCCTGCGAGCATGCATAGAGACAATGTGGATCACAAAGATGCCAGCAGGTACTCTTCACTTTTTTAGGGTTTTAGGGTTTGTCTTTTACTTGATTTAACTTGTAATTTGCAACATTCACTTTTATATGGACTGTTATATTACAGAATGCTGGTCTCGAGATACATGGGAATGATCACCTGGAATCAGTACCAACTGCTAACGATGTTTCAGGTGGGGCTCGAAAGTCACTAGTTAGGGCTTCTCGAGGTCAAGCTACTAATCCTAAGAGTATAGTTGCACGGGTGAGTGAATATGTTTCTTTTTACATCTTTTTGTTTTAAAATAGCTGCAAATAGCGTTGTAAACTGTGAAAACATTGAGGGTGCAGAAAATGTTGGAATTTAATTCCAACTGCAACCAATTAGTGCTGAACAGAAATCTGATTTCAGCAGTTATTTCAGATTGTCTGAAGCAGCAAAGTCTCCATTGATATTTTGCACATTAAACGCGCATTAAATTCGGAATTGAATTCCCCTGCACCGCTGACTTGTTTTCACTGAAGAAAGTCATCACCGCCTTTTGTAATTAATACACAGATAAGCATTACAGGATATTTTGATTAGTTTATTGTTTAAACTCAGATATTTATTTTCTTATAAATACAACGAACAACAGTTCTGTTTTTAGGTGTAAGAGAGAAAAAGAACAGCAGTTCTGTTTCTGTACTCTGAGAGAAAGAGAGAAGGTTAGAAGAACATAGTGAGTCTCTTCTGTAATGCACATCAGTGCTGAACATGCAATTTTCTGAGATAGAGAAAATTGGTTTGTGGAACTGAAGCGTTCCTCTTGTGACAGTTAGTTTTCTGTATCAGCTTGTTTATTGTTTATGAATACAAGTTTATTGTTTTGCTGATTTTCTGTTGTTGTTACACCAAGTGTCAAAAACACTTTGTTATTACTCTTTAAGTCTATTAGTGACTTGACGCCAACTATTTTAGTTGTTGTTACACCAAGCATCAATTGTCTCACTATAAATCTATTAGTGATTTGACGCCATTTATTTTAGTTGTTGTTACACCAAGCGTCAATTGTCTCACTGTAAGTCTATTAGTGATTTGACGCCACTTGTTTTAGTTGTTGTAACACCAAAGCGTCATTTTTCTTAAAGTGACTTGGCGTCAAAAACGTGTTGCTGTTACACCGAGTGGGTTGATGTAAAAAATCGCGTTGCTGCAACACCACGATTAGCGTTGATGCAACACCAAACTGTCTTGCCGCAACACAGTTTCCAGTAAGCAGTTTTCTATTTTTCTGTGTTAACAGAAACAGAGTATTATTCCGCGTTGCTGCGACATTGAATCCTGTTGCTGCAACACCATTTACAGAAAACAAAATTTCCAGTTTTCTGTGCAGAAACAGCGTAAAAAACAGAGCATTTTTTTTGTTGTCTGTTTGTTATGTAATTCAGCAGAAAATTCCAACATGGTATCAGAGCTAGTCTAGGCACTGAGTGAGTCAAAAACACAGTTTGTTTTTCATTGTAGGAGCTGTAAGAAGTTTATTGAGCAGATTTTTTCCAGCAGAGAAAGTTTTTGCTTGTTTTTAATTTTACAGTCAGTATCTCTTCTTTAACTATATAGAGTTAAGATGGCAGATGCTGGAACAGGTTTGAAAAATTCCCAACTTCCACAGTTTAATGGGAAAAATCACAGTTATTGGTCCATAACAATGAAATCATTGTTTGCTTCTCAAGGAATATGGGAGCTGGTTGAAACTGGCTATGTTGAACCTGCAGATGCAACAGCGTTGGCTGCTTTGGCAGTAGCAGAAAGAGACTAGTTAAAGAGTGACAGGAAGAAGGATGCCAAAGCCCTCTTTTCCTCTTCCAATTAGTACATGAAAGTATCTTTCCACGAATTGCAGCAGCAACAAAATCCAAAGAGTCATGCGATATTCTCAAAACTGCCTATCAAGGCATGGAGAAGGTGAAGACTGCAAAGTTGGAGATGTTGAGGAGAGACTTTGAAACACTCAGCATGAAGGAATCTGATACAATAGATTCATTCTTCACTCAGGCTATTGGGTTGATAACCCAAATAAGGTCTCATGTTGAAACCCTTGAAGAAAGAAGGATTGTAGAGAAGATCTTGGGATGTTTACCCTCAAGGTTTGAAGCTGTTGTGGTAGCAATAGAAGAAACAAAATATCTCTCACAGTTCACGGTAGATGAACTGAGTGCTTCTCTTATGTCTCATGAACACAGACTGAGTAGAGGAACAAATTCCTCTTTTGAGAAAGCATTCAAGACTCAGATGTCTTTCAGCCAAAGAAAAGGTCGAGGCAGAGCAAATAACAGAGGTCGTGGAAGAAGCCAAAACAGAGGCAGATATTATCCTGCAAGCACAAGTGGAAGGAGCTGCAATAAGAACAAGCAAACAACAAGTTCATGGACAAAGGTATGACAAAACCCAAGTCCAATGTCATTATTGTAAAAAATATGGGCACTATGCCAATGAATGTAGGAAAAAACAAAATGACATGAATAGTAGGCAGAATGTTAATTTTGCAAATGAAGAAAATAAGAATCCAAAGAATGTGTTGTTAACATGTAACATTGCACAAGACAAACAAGAAGATTTTTGGTTCTTAGGCTCAGGTTGTAGTAATCACATGAGTGGAAATATCGAAATGTTTGCCAATCTAGATGAAGATGTGAAATCTGAGGTAACAGGAGGGACTGATAGTAAGATATCTGTCAAGGGTAAGGGCAGAGTCAGTATCCGAGCAAGAAATGTAGAACAGATGATTGTGCCAGAGGTATACTATGTACCTAGCCTGAAATGTAATCTTTTGAGTATTGGACATCTCATTGACAAAGGTTACAACGTGTTCTTCAAAGATGATATGTGTACAATCAGAGATATACCTCCAAGTAAGAAGATCATTGCACATGTGCATATGACCAGCAATAGAATGTTTCCTCTCAAACTCAGGGCAGATTTGAAAGAAGGAAGAACTATTGCAGCTGTAACAGAAGAAGTCTTTCAGGAACAAGTGAAGGATGAGAATTGGTTATGGCACTTGAGATTTGGACATCTCAATTTCGGAGGCTTGAATCTGTTGCACAGAAAGGGAATGTTAGGCCCCTATACTACTAGTGTAACCCCTTATTGTTATTAGTACAACCCCCTTATTATATTTATGTACTGATGTAGTGCCCATATTGTCACTATTGTGCCCCATAGAAGCCCACTATTATTATTATTGTTCCCTTACATTATTATTGTTATGTCGGCTTTGATTAAATTATGACCCCTTAGACACCTATATATAGAAAGGAGGTCTTTTCATTTGTATCATCCAAGAATTGTTCATTTATGTAATGTAAAGGAGGTTGCCTCCTCAAAGAGGCTGAATTCTAAGGTGTTGATCTATCTTTTCTATATTTTTGTGAGCTGGTTTCATAACATTTGATTGTTGTGTTTTGTTTTTATATCCATGGGAAAAAATCACAATATGTCCCTAAATGACTCTTGGAAGAAAGTTTCAACTCATCGTACAATTCAAACCGAGAGTCAAGTGGGAAAACCATTGATTATATGGGACTCCTGGAACTAAGTTACAGCTAGGGACACCTCCTTCCGAGGACTTCATAGATCAAAATTTGATTTATTTGAATATTTTTGGGAGCTAGGGTTTTATTTAGTAAAGGTCAATGCAAATTTTCACAAGGGGGTGTAATTTGCAAAACACTAGCTTGAGCAATGTGGGTAGTGTGCTCCCTTGGGCCTTAGCTCGGAAATCTTTTTTCTTGCTTGGCTTGGTTTTTATACCCCTAGACAAACATTCACAATATGTCTCTAAATGGCTCTTGGAAGTGACTTCAACTTTCCATAAAATTCGAACTTGGACTCAAATGAGAAAATCGTTGACTCTATTGGACTCCTTGCACCGAGTTACAACTGCGGACACCCCTCCCCTAGGATTCCGTAGCTAAAAATTTGATTAATTTGAGGATAATAAGAGCTATGGTTTTGTTTAGTAAATATGAATGCAAATTTTTCACAAGGGGATCTATTTTGCAAACCTCTAGCTTGAAAAATTGTGGGTAGCATGCTCACATGGGCTTTGGTCAAACACAAATGTTGAAGCTTACAAAACTCATTTTTGCTGCTTGGTTTGGTTTTTATTACCTAAGACAAAATCACAATATGTCCCTAAATTTATCTTGGAAGCAACAACTTTCCATAAAATGTAAACTAGGGCTCTAGTATGGAAAAAATATTGATTATGTTGGACTCTAATTAAACACAATTAATCATACTTCATAAAGTGAAGCATGAGGAGCATGCCATGATATATGATCACAAGTATAGGTATATGAGGAATATTTTGAGAGGTTAACATCAAGAGGGATGTTGTATTATATACTTTGAGAGGTTAATATTACTAGGGGTGTTGGGTATGTGCTATATTCTTTCCACAACTATACCTATGTTTTGTACAATATTCAATGCCTAATAGGGTGGTCATAGGGGGGGAATAACCCCCCCACCTTGATTTGGATTAGATCATTATATTTTTTTCATCAATCTCGATGCTTTCAAAGTGCAAAAAGTGGAGGAATAAGCTCATAGGACCCTTTTTGCCAACGAGGTCCAGTTTGGAAAATTGGGGTACGAAATATTCTAGGAGAATTTTGAGGCATCAAATGACATTTTTTGCGGGTAAATATTTTTTGTTGTGTGCACCTCTTTTTCCTATTCCACACATAGATCTTTCCAATGACATAAGACTCACATCAATCAGAGTTTGTATGCAAAAGTTATGCCACTCAGAAGTTGACCTTCCTGTTTTCACCTCCATGATTTGAGAGGATGCCACATCAACCTCCATAATTCATGGAAAAGGCTCTATCCACATGATTATGATGAATAAGGCTCTAGAATAATCTATATTGTAACTTTTGTTAAGAGTTGAGGTAGTCAAACCTAACCACTAGTAGGCTATCAGGTTGTGTTATAATCGAGTCACTAGGAGGAAAAGGAGTTCCATTCTTTAAGTGCATTTATTCCATAATCGAGAAAAATTAACCAAGAGGGATAGGAGATAGAGCACAAAGAGAGGAATTATGCACCATAGTAGCTCCACGGGCCATACTTCTTGGTAGTCGCAACCATATTTCCACTTCAGAGAAAGAGAGGGAAACAACCTCACCTTCGAGCTGATTATTTCTCCCAAAAGGGTTTCCTAGGTCATATTGTGTTTCAAATGTATTTTTTAACTTTTATTTCACCATTCTCTATTTTCTACATAATTTTAATTCGCATGCATACACTATTCACAGTGATCTACAAATCTACAAATCTAAAGAGAAATAAAATTGTAATAGTGTATATTTTGGATTTTTAAGTATAATTTTATTAGATTTGTTGTGATGAACTACCTAGTGGAATATCAATGGTAGTTTACGGATGACACTTGTTCAGGTTTCCATCGGTAACACACTTAAAAAAAAAATTGGTGGGTTTTTGTGTCTGTTTTTGGCGGTTTTCGGCACATAGTTTTGTTAAAATTAGTTTAGTGGTTGCATGATGGTTTTGCCCATAGTTTTGAAGTTTTGGTTCAGGAAATAAAATTGTATTCTAATCCAGGGAAAATGGATAAGCATTTCATGGATGTTGCAGGATATATACTGTATTGTAATACTATATATAGAAAAAATAATTGAAAAATATTGTTGATTTTCCTACTTTTAGTTTCTAGGATAAAATATCTATGTTAATGTGTGTGTTTATCATTGCATCTTTTCTGTTTTAATATGATTTTTTTCATAAATTAATTGTATAGAGTTAAAACCTATAGAAATATGCCAATGAAAATTCCCTGGGATGTATCAACTAAACATAGAAAGTTGTATCCAAGCTAAGCAAAATGAGTCCATGATAAAGATGTTTGAGATGATATGTACAAGTAGCTCTAGGAGCTTAAGAGAGATGGAAAGAAATTAGTTACTAGTTCAAGTGCATACCTACAAATTAAGGTTTTCAAAGGTATAATAATTTAAGAGTATCAAAGAAGACTTAGACTAATTGAAAGGCGTAAATAGGTAAATATGCAACCTCAAGTTGCAAGGCATTATAGAATTAACCATTGTTGTAACCTAGTTGTACAAAACCATCATAAATATAATGTAAACTATAAATTGTGGATTTGATATAAAAATATCACATGTTTTTTGAGGCCCAAAAAGACCATCTATTACAGAGCTTGTGGATGAACATTCATGGCACCCTTACAAGGAAAATTGTAATATGGTTAGTGCCATGAGATCAAGTAAAGTTTAGAGGTTTTATCTAAATTGAATCCATAAATAAGAAGTCTAATGTAGTTTTGGATGACTTGGACCCATTAACAAAAATTTGGAAATTTATTACACACATAAGATAACAACAATGAGATCCTTCTTTTGAAGGCATAAAATGGTGTATTTTTATGTAAATTCTTATTAAGTGATGTATATTGTGATGCCTTTATCAAAAGACAATTTGGTTATTATATATTTCATGATGTTCCATGGAGGTGTTGTTGTTTGTGTTGATGTTAAAGTTTGATCTAGATCTCTTCACTTCAAATATGCATACAAGATCG
This sequence comes from Pinus taeda, assembly GCA_000404065.3. Taxonomy (NCBI): domain Eukaryota; kingdom Viridiplantae; phylum Streptophyta; class Pinopsida; order Pinales; family Pinaceae; genus Pinus; species Pinus taeda. The sequence goes on along the minus strand of APFE030078924.1, from coordinate 3,029 downwards.
CATTTTAAAGAGTATGTAACCATAAGATGCATATGCATAAACAAAGCGGAAATAAACAACAACCATGAGAAACAAAGACATAATAGGTTGATAATGAAGTTCACCTAGTGTGGGCTACACCTTTGGGCTTTGCTCAATATGGGGAGGCCTCTTTCATTAATATTCAACAAAAATCAAATTACATGCATGTACAAAAGACATCTTATACGTACACTTCCAGGGATGCCCTGAAAATGCACACCTCTGATGAAGAAATGAACTGCACCATTGAATTTCTAGCAGAAAATCGTGGAAATGAATGTAAACTCGACCCCTTTCTGATTCGATCAAAATCTGGACCTTCAAGAATCTCAAAGATTCCCTCAAATATACCTTCTCACTGCTTGATTGGAATTATGTTGCTCATATGACAAATCTAAATTCACCACTGCTCTCCTTGCAAGAAATTGAGTAAAATGAGTATAAAGTTGGCTTGGTTATGAAATTGCCAAAATTTGGCCCTTAGGGAACCTTTTAGATTCCTCATGATTCCACAAAGATTCCTTTCTGCATGTTGACTGAATATATGCTACTCATATGAAAAATATGACTTCACCATTGTGCTCCTTACGAAAAACTGAGATAAATGAGTATAAAGTTGGCCTGGTTCTGAAACTATCAAAATTTGGCCCTTAAGGAATCTTTTAGATTCTTCATGATTCCACAAAGATTCTTCTCTGTAAGTTGACTGAAGATATGCTGCTCATATGAAAAATCTGACTTCACCACTGTGCTTTGTGTGAAAAACTGAGTAAAATAAGTATAAAGTCGGTCTAGTTCTAAAACCATCAAAATTTGGCCCTTACGAAATCTTTTAAATTCCTCATGATTCTGCAAAGATTCCTCTCTGTAAGTTGGTTGACTATCTACTCAGATGACAAATTTGACTTCACCATTGCGCTTCTTGTGAAAAACTGAGTAAAATGAGTATAAGTCAGCCTAAGTCTAAAAGCGCAAAAATTTGGCCCTTAGGTTTAGGAACTCATGATTCCACAAAGATTCCTCTTTGAAAGTTGATTGGAGATCTACTTCTCAGATGAAAATCTGACTTCACCAATGTGCTCCTTGCTAAAAATTGAGTAAAAAGAGCATAAAGTCGGTCTGGTTCTGAAACTGTCAAAATTTAGCCCTTAGGGAATCTTTTAGATTCCTCATGATTCCACAAAGATTCTTCTTTGTAAGTTGAATAAAGCTCTTCTTCTCAGATGATAAATCTGACTTCACCAATTTTCTCCTTGCAAAAAATTGAGTAAAATGAATATAAAGTCGGTCTGGTTCTGAAACTGTCAAAATTTGGCCCTTAGGGAATCTTTTAGATTATTTGCATATTCCCCTGTGTCATGGTTCCACTCAGTTTCCGTCCCCGCTCAAGGTACCACCTCTACATTGGGTTTCTTTCCCCTATTCCCTTGTGGTAAATATGAGTTTAAATAATAAAAAACATGGCGGTAATTTTTAAGCCTGCCTTCTTGACAGAATGGTTGGCAGTGTTAATTTGTTGAGTTGTTGGCTAATTTTAATATTTTTTGGTTATTTTATTTTTTATTTTTTATTTTTTATTTTTAGAAACATGGACAAAATTTGTTGGCCGAAATTCTGGGGCCACCGGAAAAATTAAGTAGGGGACAATTTTGCCAGTTTCGGCTATCGGAAACTGTCACCGAAAGTGCCAAATTGTTGCCTCATTAATTTCTTCCAAGTTTAGTGGCTCTGCCAGATTTAGTTGGGCTTCCAAATTTAGTTAGCACTCTACTAATTTTAGCCAAGGGTCCTAGTTAACCAAAACTTTAACCAGCCATAACTTTTACATATGATGTCAGATTGAGGTGTAGTTTGCATCGTTGGAAAACTTGTGATGAGCTTTTTGGTTCTACTCTTGTTTCATGGTAATACAATTTTTATTTTTATTTTTGAGCCTGTTAGCGTTTGAGATTTCACCTAGGTTGAGATAGACAAACCTCAAAGCTACATCAAACCATTTCACCTCGTAGCTAGCTCTACGAGGTATGAGAAGGCTCTCTCGAGTCAAACTTGGTGGATTTTTCAATAGGATGGGTTTGACCAATTAGGAAAAAGGATTTTAGGCTAGTAAACTGATAAGGAGGGTTGATTTGAAGTTTTTGGGTTTTTTGATGGCAATTGGAGGGAGTGCAATTCAGGGTGCGGGGATTGAGCTCAGTTTTTGCAGGTGGGTCTTTGGGGCAAGGTAGGAGTTTATGCTGATGTCTTTAACTGAAAGAGATGATCAAGGAAGAAAGAAGAGAGGCTAAAGAGGGCGAACAATGAATTCGAATCCTCTCTAGACAGTGGAAAACATAAATTTTAAACAAAATTGAAAGCTGAGCATGGCATGCATGAATTCAAACTTTATCACTTCTTTTGTTTAAATAGCAGCAAGAGATTAAGAAATGGAACACATAAACACAATTACAATAACAGTAGGAAACACACCATCAACATAATAATCCACAAGAATCCACAATGAAGTCTGCAAAACCCTGGCCTTCCTTTTCCTCAAATTGCAGAAAATACAAGTCAAAAATACAATAGCACTTCTCCCTCTAGAGTCCAACCATGAAAATGAGAAAGAGAAGGCATAATATAGAAGGTCTAACCCCTTCCCCCACCTCTAGGGGTCGAGCTCAGCTTCATAGGAGCTGTTACAACTAATTCTAAATCAGTCACTAAATAATAGGCCAGCACAACAACTTGCCTCTAAAAGTTAGGAAGCCTATCCATGCATTAAATATTCACTATTTACATCAAAGAAGCTTCTAGAAGAGGTAAAGAAGAGTAAAAGTATCTAATGCCATGAAATTTACACAAGAATCCATCAATTACATGCTCAAATAATCAACCCAAGTGAAAAAAGTGATTTGCTGGCCGAACTAGTCAAAAACTGGCAAATTTTGCTTGACTGGTCGCACCTCTGGCTTGACTGGTCGCACCTTTTGGAAGCGCTGTTTGAGGGCCTTCCCAGAGTCCAAATC
>APFE030078911.1:0-22405 GCA_000404065.3 Pinus taeda | reverse complement strand
TGTTAGTTAGGCTAGATACTTAAAAGGTCTACCACGTTTGTCTCTGAGATATTTTAAAGACCATTGGATTGCAACTATAATAGTTAAATTTGCATATTTGTCTTTCTCATTAAAATTATCGTAATTATAGTCTTCTCTAATTATAAATTTGAATCTAACAGTGGTCTCTTGTGGTGGATCAATCTATACAGTTGGATCAATCTGGAGCTCACATTAATCTATTTTAAATTGTAGACCGCTTATCTTTCTCTTATGTTCACCCGCAAATTCTTCTGAATTTAGTATTCTACTGCTCAATTTGTAGGAGGAGCACTTTGCATGTAGGTGGAGCAATGTGTGTACATATAGAGGCATTTCATATTTGAGTTAGGATTGAAAGAAATGGGACTTTAGTAGAACTTACATACATTTTAAGATTTTCCATTCATATGATAATTCGAAATAAATGGACGGATGGAAGGCACTTGAAATGATAATCTCATGAGGTTAGTGCATCTCTAACTCAAGTCTTTTAAAGGATGAAGCGAGGAGGACTGTTAGGGTTTAGGGTGTGAGCTAGGGTTCTGCCTGGGCAGCGACTGTCACAGGCCTGGAGCACCATAGATCAAGACTAGCAGCACTGTTTCGAAAGGGGTGTTTGCTGTCGGATTGGATGGGAGCAGAGGGGTCCAGTGGGACCCCTACTTTCAAACAGGTCATCCTGCAGAAACGAATGCAGAACATGAAGGAAAGAGTCAGAATAGAGGGTCAGAATAGTTCAATGTTGAACAGCAGAAACAAAAAGGAGAAAACACCAATGATGTCTGACAAGACTGTCTTCTCTGCAGAAGTCAGAATATCAGAGGAACAGATTAAGGGCAGCAATCAAGAGGACACCATGGAGAAGTCTCAACCCTCGGGAAAGAAGGAAGCGGAACCACAAACAGACAAAGAACAAGCAGACAGCACCAAGAAGCAGCCGGAAAAGGAGGGGGAGACCAACGCTACCCCCAACAAGTATCGGGCCACTAGCAGTGCCTGTAAGCCAAAGAAAACTGAGAGCTTACGAGTGACAATCTCTGACCCGGAAATCCAAACCTATAGGGAGCACATGGCTGAACATGCCATCATCTGCAGATTCATGGGAATCTGGCCAATGGAGAGGACTCTCTACCAATGGATAAGGCAGATGTGGAAACCTAAAGGAGATGTGCAGTTACATCTAGGAGCAAGAGGCTTTTTCACTGTAGTTTTCACTAGCATTGAAGACAAAGAAAAGGTTTTCGAGGGCGGCCCGTATTTTCTAGCCTCAGCAGGGTTATACATGAGACCCTGGCAGCCGAACTTTGTCCCGGAAAAAGAATCTTTTACTCGCGTCCTAGTTTGGATAAAACTCTTTTCTCTCCCGATCGACTACTAGGGGTTGAATGCCCTGAAGCAAATAGGGGACAAGCTTGGTAATTTTGTCAAAGCTTCGGAAGCCACCCTGCAGAAAAGATACACATCCTGTGCAAGAATCTGTGTCGAAATGGATGTCTCCGGAGCTCTTCATGAAGGAGTTTGGCTGGAGTACAGGGACGAGGAATACTTTCAAGCGTTAGATTATGAGCATATACCCTTTAGGTGTTGAAAGTGTCATGAGCATGGACATCTGATGAGAGACTGTCCTTTGAACTAGAAGGAAGCAGAAGAAGACAAAACCCAGAACAACAAAGACAAAAACGACTTTATCAAACCAAAGTACAGGCAAAGGGCCTACAGAAGAAGGAGTATCAAAGGAGACACAAGGAGAAACATCTTCAACAATCCTTTTGAATATCTGGACCCGGAGACTGACTTAGAGGAAAAAAAGAACACCACCGACAAAGAAACAGAGCAAGTAGGACAGGAATACCCCCAAGCAGAAGGTAAAGAAACCGGGAATCCTAGCGATGAAGTCCAAATGCAAGACAGGACAGAGGAGTCGGACTACGAAACAGAGATGTTAACCAGTGAAGCGGGGAGTGAAGATCAGGAGCTAGATGAAACACTAGCTATGGCAGGTTTAGATCTATCAGTTCTTGTGGACAAATGGAAAGCCAATGGGATTGAAACAGCACCGGAGGAAGAGATAAGAAGGGTCAAGGACCTCTTCATAGCACGGAAAAAAGACATCATGGAGAAATAGAAGCACAAACTAGGCGTCATTAAAGGAGGCAACGATCAACACAGAACAGCTCTAGGCAAAATCTCTGGTTCAGTACACAAACGCCGTAGAGGACGCAAATCAAATGGAGAACACTTGCAGGAGCTGGGGGAGATCTTAATCAATGCTGGTCAGATCAAGCAGTTAAGTGAGTACCCGTCCTTCCTAAAATCTAGTTAATCATGAAGATTGTATCCTGGAACGCAAGAGGTATGAATAGTCAAAATAAACAAAGACTTCTAAAGAGACAGATGGAAAAAAATAATCCTAATATGTTGTTTTTACAAGAGACAAAATGCAACAAAGATCTCATTGAAAAACTACGAATCAAATTAGGTAGAAACTTTGAAGTTCTAGAGATAGAGAGCAAAGGGCGTGAAGGAGGCTTAGCAACCTTCTGGGACACCAGGAGATACCAGTTAGTTGCAGTTGAAGCAAGCAAGAACTACCTGGCTATGGAGATGCTTCTTACAGGTAATTCTTCCTCTTTCCTCTGTATTAATATCTACAGTCCTCAGAGGTTAGATGATAAACTTGTTTTCCTAGACTCCTTGAAGAAACTTATGGAAAGACACCCAAAAGCAAACTTTATCTTGGGAGGGGATTTCAATATGATCACCTCCCTCATGGAGAAAAAAGGAGGGCTCCGGAAGCTTAATCGGGATGGGGAACAATTTAAAGACTTTATTGACAATGCAAGTTTAGTAGATGTGTACCCCAAACAAGGTAAATTTACCTGGAATAATAGACGGGGTGGTGAAAATCTGATCTCCTCAAGACTGGACCGCTTTCTTGTCTCAGAGAACTTATTATTAGATGGAAAAAATGTGGAGTCAAGCATTCTTCCCAGTGGAGGTTCTGACCACTGGCCGATCTCTCTTATTGTTGAGGTTCCAGGAACCCCCAGGAACAAACCCTTCAGATTCGAGAAGTTCTGGATCGAACACCCCAATTTTCTCACCATGGTGGAAAAATGGTGGGCTGAACCCTTAGCTGAAGAAGGATCCAAAATGTTCAATTTGCAAAAACGACTCAAAAACATAAAATTGAAATTAAAAGACTGGAACAAAACAGTTTTTGGGAATATTTTTCAGGAAAAAGCAACTATAGAAAAAAAACTGGAACAAATTCACAAAGATGGGATAGCAGGCAGAAGAGATGAGGACTCCTATGAACAAGAGAAGGAGCTAACACAACAATGGCACACCAGATGCAAGCAGGAAGAGACATTATGGAAACAGAAATCTCGGGTGCTGTGGCTAAAGGAAGGAGAGAAAAATACTAAATTTTTTCACAGGTTGGCAATAGACTACAGAAATGCCAACAAGATCCTAGAACTGAAGAATAGTGAAGGAGAAATCCTCAGAAATCACAAGGACATCTTGGATCTACTTTCAATTCACTTCAGCAACATAGCTCGAGAACCGAATGCCAATAGGGAGGCAACCATTCAAGAAATAACCAATGCCATTCCCAACTCAATCACAGGGGAGCAGAATTGGTCCCTAAGGAAAAGGATCACTATGGAAGAGGTGGAGGAGGCAGTCAGGAGTATGCCTAATGACAAAGCGCCGGGACCAGACGGATTCACCATCAATTTCTACAAAGTCTGCTGGGAAATTGTCAAGAACGATATTTGGGAAATCGTGGAGGATTCAAGAAGATCTAAAGCTATCCTTAAATCTCTAAATTCAACTTTTATTACTCTAGTTCCCAAAGTAGAGGAGGCCAACACCCCGGAAAAGTTCCGACCAATAGCCCTCTGCAACGTTATATATAAGATCATATCTAAAGTTATCGCCAACAGGCTGAAGATGATCCTCCCGGGCATCATTTCGCAGGAACAATCCGGCTATGTGGAAGGCAGGCAGATTCTGGACAACATTTTGCTTGCCTAGGAAATGATACATTCTCTCCACTCAAGGAAAGTTGCTGGAATGCTAATGCAGTTGGACCTATCCAAAGCGTATGATAAGGTGAGTTGGACTTACCTAGAAGCTATTTTAAAAGCTTTTGGCTTCAGCCAGTCATGGATCAAATGGGTATTAGAACTTATTAAATCCACGAGATATTCTATTCTAGTGAATGGCACTCCCTCCACGCCCTTTAGCCCTTCAAGAGGCATAAGACAAGGGGATCCTCTTTCCCCTTTCCTGTTTTTCATTCTTATGGAAGGCCTAAGTAGATTAATTGCCAAGAAAAAAGAAGATGGCCAGATCAGAGGTTTACAGCCTATCAGGTCCTGCCCCGCCACCACTCATCAACAATTCGTGGATGACACCATGCTACATGGCACCCCCACAGTGAAAGAAGCTACCGCGTACAAAGATATTCTCCACCTCTTTAGCAAAGCCTCGGGTATGGAGATTAACTTCTCCAAATCTACCATCCTTTTTTCAACACCCATCAAGCGGTTCAATCTCATCTCTCGAGACTGCTGGGGTTCAGAATTGGTTCCTTACCATCCAGATATCTAGGTGCCCCCCTCACCCTCAAACCTTGGCAAAAGGCTCATTGGGAGAAAATCCTGGCCAATATGGAAAGGAGATGCAAACACTGGACTAATAGAGCTCTGAATTTTGCAGGCAGACTAGTGCTCACAAAAGCAATCCTCCAAGCCATTCCCCAATACATGCTCTCGATCCTTCCCGCTCCTAAGGGAGTCCTAGATCAAATAAGAAGTATTCAGCACTCCTTCCTTTGGAGTGGAAACAGTGAGAAGAAGAAATGGTCGCTGGTGGCCTGGAAAAAACTATGCAGACCAAAGAACAGGGGAGGCCTGAATCTGGTTGATCCCTCTATTGCCAACAGAGTCTGCGGAGCCAAAATCTGGTGGAAGTGGATTTCAAACACTACCCTCCCTTGGGCCAATCATTGGAAGGAGAAATACAGGCCGACCGGCAGCAATCTGGATCTCATAAGATTGCAGGATTCCCCCAACGGATCCCCTATTTGGAATCACGCTCAAGCTAACAGAAGCATTATCCAGGATCACTGCTTCTGGGAAATTCGTAATGGGACTCAAGCTCTCTTCTGGGAGGATGCTTGGCAGCAATCCCCGAAATTAGAATCTCCCACCCTCCAACCCCTAATGCTAGCTTACCAAACAGAGGGCCACAGCAGAGTCAACCACTACTGGAACTCTTCCAGTGAAGACCCGGAGTGGAGAGAGTGGAAAGCTTTCAACCCAGACCAGAATGGAGTGCCTCAACATGTTATCCATGATCTAAACCAACAAATTCGCAAAAGAAAGATCAGAATAGCTGTTGAAAATGACAAGCTCAGGTGGGGACCGAAAGGTAACGGGGAATTCTCGCTTAAAGAAGCAAGAAGCATAATCGAACAGGCAGAACAACCCGACACTGTTCCTTGGGCCGACAAAATTTGGGATAACTTTCAATGGCCAAAAATAAGAACCTTCTTGTGGCTTCTTATGCAGAAGAAGACTCTAACTTGGGAGAACCTACGAAGAAAAGGATTTCAGGGACCTTCGAAATGCCACATGTGCCTGCAGGAGGAGGAAACGATGAATCACCTCTTCAACTCCTGTGAATGGGCTTCCCAGTTATGGCTGTGGATGGAAGCAATAATGGAAGACACAGATCGGAACAGGGACTCCATTCAGGATTCGATTACCAATTGGAGGAAAAACTTCTCTAGTATGAAGAGCGTGGGCAGCATTTGGAAATGTACCCCAGGTTTCATTACTTGGACAATATGGAAAGAAAGGAATAGACGAGTCTTTACAGAAGAAAACCGAAGTATTGAATGCGCAAAAGAATCAATATTAATCAACATCAAACAGCTGGTTCAGGCAAAATGCAAAATCGACCCAAATGATAAACCAACGGGAAAGGACTTACGCATCTTAAAGAAATTTCAACTGGAAGCCTTCAGTAGCTGCCCCGCCGGAGGACATAAAGCCCACCCCTCCTCTCAACTTCACGGTTGGAAACTACCTCCTGAAGCCTGCCTCAAATTTAACTTTGATGGAGCTTCGACGGGTAACCCAGGCATTGCAGGTATCGTAGGAGTCATACGTAATCACAGAGGAGACATAATCCACATTTTTTGCAGATCGTTGGGGGAATGTACGAATAATGAAGCAGAATTTGCAGCAATGGAGCAAGGTCTAAAGATTCTCAGGTCCTTCAGATAGGGTAATTTCATAGTAGAGGGGGATTCCTCTTTGGCAATCTCTGCGGCTCAGCGCCTCCAAGCAAGAACTCAAACCAGTAAAGTTACCAAACATTGGAGACTGGCGAAGGCTACCGAGAATATAGCAGAATTGATAGCAGATCTGAAAGGCACTGTCTTCCAATCTATCAGAAGAAAGGCTAATGGCGTGGCCGATTTCTTGGCAAACCACGGGGCTGACATACCGCACCTCATCATGAACAGTTGTTGGCAGGACGTAGACTGCCCTACCCTCAAGGTGAAATGCGCACAGCTAGCGGAAAAGGACAATTTCCACGTCGACTCATCCTAAGGGGTGACGGCCCCAGCACCAAGCACCGGGATGCGAAAATCATCGGCATCAACAATAATCATGACCACAGTGATGGAGTGACAGGACGTCCAGGACAGGGCACATCCTGGCGGCGGTATGCCAGCACAAGTATCGATCGTTACGGTTCAAATGATCGAATCAACTGCAGCGGCACTGGCCAATCCGTCATCTGTGGCAGAACTTTGCAAGGCAAGGCACCCAGAACATTTATGTCAAACCATAATGAAGTAAAGGGACTTGAAGATCGGAACAGGGGAAATCAGCAGGCTGATACATAGAGCACCCCCGCAACTTCCAATCACCGTTATGATCTTTCCACCGTACAGTATACTTGGCATCAAGGCAATCAAGGCATGAGCAGCCACTTCCTCTTTGATTCTACCTGCATTGGCCTCGTCTGTGCGAACCGAATTTCCATTTATGGCATCGGTACCCGAAGCTTAAGCGGGACAGCTACCACCCTTAGGCGATTTCATAAACGGAGACGCTATAAAGCAAGACATCGTAACCCAGTTCATCCCACATCTGTTCCAGTGAAGGGTGATAACAATTCTGCCAACGATAATCGGTGTAGTGGGAGAAGGCATAGCAGGAGAATCATGGATGCGAGTGGTATCCGCTGCGCTGCAGCGAATCAGGACCTCTATGAAGCTAAGAGAGGGTATGAGACCAGAGCCACTGCCAAGCACAAGCGCAAGGTGGTGGATCTGGAGGACAAGGTAAAACAGGAAGAGAGAGGTCGAACGGAGGAGGAGGTTGCGGCAGAAGTGAATTGGCTGCATGATCCAGGCACCCCATCTAAGAGGGCTACTCAGTTCGTGCGCACCAAAGCGGAAAGCTGGCGCACTAAGACGCTGATAGCCAAAGCGCTGGAATCCATGGAAAAGGAAAGGCCGAAAATTATCACGGAAGTGAACTTAACTGACGCTCAGATGGCCAAAATCTTGGACTTCAACAACACTCTGGACAGCCGCATCACCAGGGTTCAGGATGCCATCCATGTCGTTGACCGCAAGCTTACTCTACTAATCAAGCTGCTTAGAGACACCATCAACCAGGGCCCTTCTGCCACTCAGACTTCAAATGCTACGGAGCAGGGCGACAATTTACTGAATGCTATGCAAGCCAGGGTGAATACCCATGTTGCACAAATGGGCCTGGACACCATCGGTCTGATGGGCAAGCATATCTAGACTCAGCCTCTGCTCTTTTTGTCTTCTTTTCTGGGTCTTCGGCTCCTTATGGCTTTCTCTGGTTTTAACAATGTCAATGTCTCGGTCTGCTATGTATCGACCCTCGTGATGTCTGCGAATAAGGTCTGCCACTGCCGCCCTACGTGGTGTGCCTCAGGCATTTTAGTCTGTTCAGTCTTGTTGGATAGTCTGTCCCAGTTGTCCATCTGCATTAGCAGAATTTTTGTACACTATTTTGTTATATAATATAACTATCTGATTTACACAAAAAAAGAAATGATAATCTCCATCCATTTTAGGATTTGGTCTTACTCTTTAAATAGTTTCATTTAATTTGACGTTATTTTAGTTTTCATGTGATTTTAATGTTGATTTTCTATCATTATAGAGATCAATCCACAGAGAAGAAGATTCAGACATTTCTTTGGTTGATCAATGCCAAATTAAAGCATTTATTTGGTTGATCAATGCAACATATGAGCACATTCAAGCTTACCATAAATTTCCTACTTATTTCACTCACTATATTTTTTATTCACAAAGTAAACATTATATATTTAAATATAGACTGTCAAAAGTTGTAACCTCATCCTTCATTAAAGTATCATTGTTGAGCAATGCTACATGCATTTCCCCTTTGAAATTCGTGCTTTCCATATTACAAGTTAGTTAAAGGCATGGTTGGTGAAAGCAAGAATGAAAATTAGTGATAGCTAACTTATGACAATGAAATTTGGGTTTCGGTTTTGGTGAACCAAAATTTGATGTTGTATCTAGATTTTGGGGATTCCACCAAAAAAAGCCTTGTATGTATTTTTGGTGCAGATTATTGTTATATCGAGTGGATGGGCTATTGTAATTATGTCAATGTAATACATTTATGACATAAGGTTGGAATGACAGTTTTGGCCATCAAATACCTTAGTATATAAACATGCCCAAGTTGCAAATTATATGTTAAGGCGTGATTGCTAGAAATGAAATGATGATTTTGGCAATACGAAAGCTTAGTGTATAAACACACCCAAGTTGTAAAGCATATGCAAGGTATTAACAAAGGAAAACAATGTTATGATTTCTACCATTTTAATGATTGTATTGGGATTTGAGACGACAAACCTTTGTCTTTTATGGCACCACCTGACCATCACATACTAGGACATCAATATCTATTAATACGGTAGACACATGCATATGATGTCTAGAATTTTTAACTAGATGTGACAAATTGTTGGTTTGACATTGCATTTTTGGTACCTTATACCTATGTTATAATTATCCATTTAGACTAATTTGTTTTTGAATTTACCTCTACATTTTTTTTCCTTTGAACTTTGTGTTTTTCTCCCTTATGGTTTGAATTAGGCATCACCCATTTCATTATTTTTATGGGAAGGATTTGATTGGGCATATTTGTGATTCTAGTTTTCTTTATTGTTTTGACTATAATTTTATTATGGATGGAAGTTAAGGTGGATGACATATCTAATCCCTCTCACACAAGATATTAGAGGAAGCATTTGGTAGCACTATTCATGGGTTTTATGCTTTAAACTATAAGATAATTAATTTATTATTGTCTAGTTTTTCCTAGTAGAAATTTTCGGAGGTAAATCATGTATATTGTTGCTATGTAATATAATTTGTTTTTTAAAATATTTTCTTCTAATATCAATTTAAGTATTAACACAATAAAAATCTAAGTGAAAAATGAAATAACCTTTTAGTTGGAATTTAATGATATAATTTTTAGTAATATTGTGATTTTTCCTTATTTAAAATGCATTTTTATATCCATAATGATGATGAAGATGATAATGGTTAACATCCACTGAGTCCAAATTGGTCTATCGGACCTATAATTTTCTTAGTTTTTAATTGTCTGGCTCCTCATCTTTCTTGGCGAGATTGGTGCTGTAGCTTTCTTTTCTTTCTCTACAGTCTTCCAACATCCTTTATCTTGCATCTCCTTCATCTCTTCTGGTTCTTGGGACATTGGTGTCTTAGCTTCGTGATCTATTGTGTTCGTTCTTTTGAAGATAGTCAGAGAAGAAGTTTGGTCTAGGAGATTTGCTTTGCTATTAAATGAAGATTTATTTTGTGCAATATTCGAATCCTCATAACTGTTGATGCTTGAGGGGTTGTCGAGTTCACTTTTTTGTTGTTGGGCGTGGATTTCTCCCTGCTTGTCTTGAGAGTTGTTTCTTTCTTGCCCAATTTCTTGTGATTCATAGTTTTTTCTAGAGTATTCTTCTTTGATGACAGTATAGTGTTTTTTTTGTGCTCCTTGCCACCATGTAGATCTGTGGTGGTTTTTTTAGCATAATTTTTTCTGAGAGGCTTTTGGACAATTGTAGGCTAGATGGCCTGTCTCAAAGCAGGATCGACGTCGGAAGAGGACACTTTCATAATCGAGTTTCTGGTTTCATAATCGAGTCTTTACTTGTTAGGTTTATTTTAGCTTGGAATATGGCGCTAAAGTCCATTTCCACACAAATGCATGCATAGGTGGTTTTGGCATATTCCTCTATTTTTGAGAACCTACGATAAAATTTCCCAATTGCATTTCCAATGGCTTTTAGTGAGGAGAGATTCCAGAGATGCAAGGGTAGGCTTGGCAATCTCACCCAAACTGGTGTTGAGGTTATGACTACTGTTGAGGGATCGAATGATGGGTTCCATGGCTTCATGAATAGGAGTGAGTTTTCCCAAAACTAAGGGCCAAAATCTAGAATACATTGTCTGCTTTCAGGATTTTCAAAATCTACTATAAAGAAACCGCTAGCACAAGGGTAGATATTAATTTCATCAGAAATGAAAGGCTTCCATACCTTCGAGATCCAATTGTGGAGAGTTGTCAGCTATGGCCATAAACCATTCAACTGGTAGATTAGGGCACTTTCAGAAAACTTGAGAGCCTCATCGAGTGAGGCCTGGACCACCTCGACAGTGAGAGCTTGGGCTTGATTGACGATATGGGCAGGAGCTTGCCCTCAAGAAGTGGACGAAACTGAGCCAACAACTATTTTTGCGAAGCTCGGAGCCATATCTTACTTGCTCGTAGAACCAAACTGCAAAGAAATAAGGCAAAATATTAGATCTAGATCTAGCTCCAAAAGATAGATTAGATCTAGATCTAGCCCCAAAAGATTGAATAGGTGGCTTGTCTATGAAATTGGTTGTTGCCTTTGATAACCCCACAACGTGAGACAACGGAGAGTGCCGAAACACAACGTGGGAGCCGAGACCCAGCCACAGAGAAATAAGGCAGACAATTAGATCTAGATCTAGCTGCAGAAGATTAGATCTAGAACCGAGCTGCAGAGAAGATTAGATCTAAAACACAACCGTAGATAATAAATAGATTTATTATCATAGAATAACCCGTAAACCGTAGATAATAAATACATTTATTATCATAAAATAACCCGTGTACCACTCAAACTATGTAGAATAAACAACTTAAACCTATAATTGTTGTATTTTGAAAACAAGAAAAGAAAAAAAATTTATCTATTAATTAAACTTTGTTTAAAATAAATTACTAAACTATAATGATTATCTTTCTCACTAGAATTTATTTCAATTTTAAATTTTAAAATTTTATTAAAAAATTATAATAAAATGTATTTTATAATAATGAAAATTTATTTATTAATAAATTTTAATATAATTTACAACAATATAATTTGTTCTCAATTAAAATGTCAAATTAAACACAAATGGTTTGCAGCCAATTTGTAATGATTAACTCATTATGTTAAACATAAACTAACAAACATTCCCATTATAATTTAAAAAAATAATTATTAAAAAAATCTAATTGAATAGAATATTTTTTTTTATATATTTTTTTTAAATTATTAAAAAAAATTATTTAATACATTAATAAAAATTTAATAAATTTTACAGTAATCTAATTTATTCATTAAATATCAAAAATTAAATTCAAATTCAGTTATGATTAAACTATTAATTTAAAATAATAAAGTTTTATTGAATTTACATAAATCTAACTTATTCCATTTAAATATCACAATTAAACACAAATTCTGTTACAATTAAACCATTAATTGTAAAATAATAAGATAAAATTGGAGTATAAAAAAAACGGACGCCGCTGAATACAGATTTAATGTTTTGAATGGTCAAGGTTTTCAATAAGTTGATTAAGATTAATGCACTATTACAAGAACAATTACAAGAATGACACCCATGGCTTATGACAGACATGCATTGAAATTTTCCGACACCCTTTTCTATCGCCGTTTTTTCCTGACACCCTTTTTTATAGCCGTTTAATTCTAACTGCCTTCCAATCCAACGGTGCAGATATAGTGGTGTAATTTGGTCAAGTGGAGATATAGAAGTACATTGCCCAATGAACTGAGGCGAAAACCTTTTCTATGCGGCAAAGTGCTTGTTGGTGACTCCATCTGACCTGTTGATCTAGGGATTCTTTGAATTATATTCAACTCCGTCCATTCTGCTCCAAGCTCTGTTTATCCTATGGAGTTTAGTTCCATTCCTTCATCCCTTCGTCCGCAGTGTGAATTATGAGAAGTGCAGGTGGCTGGATGAATGACAATGACTGGTCGTGTTCTTGTCATCTGACCATAGCCATGGTTTGAACTTCAATTAATAATCACAGCAAATCGAGTTTACCATGGCTTATTATTTTGTTTGTAATTCGAAGATGAGGTATACTTTGACATCCATTATCACTTCACTGTTGCTGGTGTAATCACGGAAATGGCCATTTAAATGCTCAGGTATACTTTGACATCCATTTTCACTTCACTATTTTTGTAAAATTTTTACATTACAGTACTGCTGGTGTAATGACGAAAATGGCCATTTAAATTTCAGGGGAAATGCTGCAATACACACGAAAATGAAAAGAATTAGGCAAAGAAGAAGCGTTGCAAATGCATCGATTGCAATAAACAAATTACAATGGTTATCAACGGTATAAAGTATTTATGATCGAGGTTAAACAAATCTGCATTTATATTTTTGCTCAGCTATTGGTAGCTCGGACAGAGGAACTCTAGGTCGTCCAAAGATGATCCACGTTAATGTCTAATCAGGTTCTCTGCCTTCACCGTCATTTTCTTCGAATGCGAGTGGAATTATCTACTTCAATTTAGGTGATTTCCTCGAATGTTCCTCTCACCTTTGACTTCTTTCTCAGTTCTGCATCTAATTCTTTGACCAGCAGACTCATCTTTAGCATTTTCTCGCATATCTGTGGTTTCAGCATGGCCGGCCCATGGAGGAGGCTGTTATCAAAGTTCTTTTCCTTCTTGCTGGATCTGGAACCCTCGCAGTGCAGGCGCTTCCTTCGGCGCACTAAGCTACTCTGTCCTTCCCTGTCCTCCTGCTTTTGCTGTTGCTCAGCTTTTCTGCCTTAACCGTCGTTTTCTTTTAATGTAAGTGGAACAATCTGCTTCTATTTAAGTGATTTTTTTGAATGCTCCTCTCAGTTTTGGTTCTTTGTCCGCGGGTGCATCTAAGTCTTCATAGGCGGACTCACCTTTAGCATTTTTTCTTGCAGATCTATGGTCTCAGCATGACATGCCCATGGAGAAGGAATAATAGCTTTGCTGCTATCAAAGTTCTTTTCCTCCTTGCTGGATTTGAACCTTCGGGTGCAGGCTGCCACTGTCGAAGCCATGTGTTCAATCAAATCGACAGCCTTACGTAAATTCTTTGAATCCTATCTTTAAATCAATTAAATTCTTTAATGTTGTGGTGCTTTAGGCTAATTCTGATGTGGCGCATAGCGCTAATGCTCGCTATACTCATGATTCTTTTATGTTTGGGTTCATACTTTTATGTTTAGGTTAGACTCATAAAGAAAACGTATGATTTTCTTTTACAGAAAATATTATCTATGTACTGCAAAACATCTTTATCTCTACAGTTTAAGAGTACATTGAAATCTAAATATTTAGTTTCTGAATTTTTGTTGTTTGTTTTTTTCTCACAGTTATAAAAGAATTGCAGATTGTTTGATTTTTTTTTTATTTTTTCTCAGGTACAAAAGATGCTCCAATGCTTTTGACAGATCTACTTTAATATGTGATAATTACCTTCCTCTTATTGATTTGATTTAATTATATTTGGATGCATTTTCAATAGCATATCAATTTGTTCACTTGAATTTAAATTGAACTTTTGTTGTTAGAGATAGCAAAGAATTACAGAGATATTTAAATTTAAATTGAATATTTGTTGTTGCATAAATATTTTGAATTGAACCTCATAAATATATAAAATTTATCAATATGCCATTAGAACTAGCATAACTGTAGCTACACTATAGAATATTACACCTTTTGTTCTCCCTTCCCCACTTTTGTATCCCTGCCTCATTCCCTCACTTCATCGGAAACCACATTCAATTTTTATAATAAAACATTGGAAAAACACTTTGATCTACTGATAGCCAAGTGGCCCAATAGTTCTAGTGAAACATTTGGATGAATATATCCCTCAGCTGTAGATAGCAGTCTTATCGTCGGAGTAGCCAGCACCAATTTCATGAAAAATGCCACCAATCTTGAAACCTTTCAATCTTGACAAAGCTCTATGGATCCTGTTTTGATACCCACCCCAGCCAACATAAAACATAATCTATTGGGATATAGGATCACAAATAAGACCGATCCATAGTCATCTTATTCTTATTAGTTCTCAGAGAGCCCATAGTTGCTCTTCTCCCCGGGGAATACCTACCTACCTATCTAAAATGTTTTCTTATGAATTTGCTTGCTACACATCTACCTAGTTGCGAGACAGACACAACAAAATTTGTTAAATTATATGAGTAATAGATATGGCACAATGCTAGTCTGTTTCCAAGTGAGGGAAGGGAAATAAGCCGTTCAATCAGTTTCTCCTCGTCCATCATCTAGAAAATGAGTTTTGTCCCCTCTCGATTGTTAATTCCTATAATATAGGGGGGTGAATTATTTGAGTCTAGAATGGTATGGATATCGAGGTTCACGAGAAGCTCCCAAATTATTTGCATCCCACCAACAGGTGGTGTTGATGCACAAAGCTTTCATGCTAGTGTTTGAGAGGCCCCACTTTATATATACAATTGTGCTGTGTTCTGTGGCTAAAGGACCTCAAATCCCAAATCTCCATTTTTCGATTAATAAGGTAATGTGTAGTGCCTTAAGTAATAATAGTAGGGCCCATCGGATCATACATGCAAAGGGTTCGGGTTAACCAATAGATACAGCTCGCCCTTTCATGTCGATCCCAAGAAGCATGGGGAAACATCCAAATCTATGTTTTAAGGGAAATTTTTTGTAGGTAAGGGTGCGCAAGGGAGGTTTGACTTCCCAAGAGATAGATGTCAAGTCAAATCACCCATGTCCCCCCTTTTAGATTCCCGTCGTGTGGTAACATAGTACTATTGTTGTTTCTTATGCAACATTTTTTTATTATATTATGATATATTTTTTTTTGTGAATTCTTTTACATAACATAAGCACACGATGGAAACATAACAACCACACCATAATCCTAGCTCATCATTAGGACTCATACACATTCACTATGACAATTCCTACATGTACATGTTAATTTGTATTTATATTCTATTGAATGTCAATTTCAATTTCAAATTTCTATTTCCATTTCTATTTTTTGTTTTATTTTTATCTCCATTACCACATTAGAAATCGAAATAGACACATCTAGACATACAATTACTCAGTACATTGATCATCACAAGTTATTTAATTGATTGAGTTAACGAGTGGAAAAAGTCTACATGTCAACTACAGAATTTGTTCAAGGGTACCGAGGTGTGGCGGTACTTTTGAATATATAAGATAATCAGGCTCCACACCCAACATCCACGACCTTTGCTCTGGACTACTTGTTAACTCTCTCTACATAATTGGTTACATTAAAAGAGTCAATTTCAATTTCTCTTCAATGTCACCCTCATATTTTGTCACATTGATTTCCTTGGACATCTCAATTTTTAATGAGCTTATTTCAAAGTTCATGTGATTTTCAAACACATTGATTTTAATGTACATTTGAGTGCTAATTCTATTTCAGCTTTGTTCAGTTTCTAGCACATTGATTTCAATGTACGTGTGAAATTTTAACACATAGATTTCATGTACATTGCAATTTTTATTTTTATTTCAATTTGATTTTAACGTACATCTCAATTTCTATGACAATTCCTACATGTACATGTTAATTTGTATTTATATTCTATTCAATGTCAATTTCAATTTCAAATTACTATTTCCATTTCTATTTCTTATTTGATTTCTATCTACACTACCACATTAGAAATCGAAATTGAAACATCTAGAAATACAATTAATCAATACACTGATGATCACAAGTTATTTAATTGATTGAGTTAACGAGTGGAAAAAGTCTACATGTCAACTATGGAATTTGTCCAAGGGTACTGAGGTGTGAATTGACCATAAGACCTAGTTTTCAATGATTGTTTTTTGACATTTGTGCTCTTTGACTGCTTGTTAACTCTCTCTATACATAATTGGTTTCATTAAAAGAGTCAATTTCAATTTCTCTTCAATGTCACCTTCATATTTTGTCACATTGATTTCCTTGGACATCTCAATTTTTAATGAGCTTATTTTAAACTTCATGTGATTTTCGAACACATTGATTTTAGTGTACATTTCAGTTCTATTTCTATTTCAGCTTTGTTCAATTTGTAGCGCATTGATTTCAATGTACGTGTGAAATTTTAACACATAGATTTCATGTACATTGCAATTTTTATTGTTATTTCAATTTGATTTTAACGTACATGTCAATTTCTATGACAATTCCTACATGTACATGTTAATTTGTATATATATTCCTATTTCAATTGTCAATTTCAATTTTCAATTTTCTATTCCATTTCTATTCTTTATTTTAATTTCTATCTCCATTACGCACATTAGAATCAAAATAGAAACATCTAGACATACAATTCCTCAGTACACTGATGATCAGAAGTTATTTAATTGATTGAGTTAACGAGTGGAAAAAGTCCGCGTGTCATCTACGGAATTTGTCCAACTGTACTGAGGTGTGAATTGACAATAAGACCTAGTTTTCAATGATCTTTTTCTGACATGTGTGCTCTTTGACTACTTGTTAACTCTCTCTATACATAATTGGTTTCACTACAAGAGTCAATTTAAAATTCCTTTCAATGTCACCTTCATATTTTGTCACATTGATTTCCTTGGACATCTCAATTTTTAGTGAGCTTATTTTAAAGTTCATGTGATTTTCAAACACATTGATTTTAGTGTACATTTCCGTTCTATTTCTATTTCAACTTTGTTCAATTTGTAGCGCATTGATTTTAATGTATGTGTGAAATTTTAACACATAGATTTCATGTACATTGCAATTTTTATTGTTATCTCAATTTGATTTTAACGTACAGTCAATTTCTATGAAAATTCCTACACGTAAATGTTATTTTGTATGTATATTCTATTCAATGTCAATTTCAATTTCAAATTTCTATTTCTCATTTTATTACTATCTCCATTACCACATTATAAATCGAAATAGAAACATCTAGACATACAATTACTCAGTATGTTGATGATCACAAGTTATTTAATTGATTGAGTCAACTAGTAGAAAAAGTCTAAATGTCAACTACGGAATTTGTCCAAGGGTACTGAGCTGCGAATTGACCTTAAGACCTAGTTTTCAATGATTGTTTTCTGACATGTGTGCTCTTTGACTACTTGTTAACTCTCTTTGTACATAATTGGTTCCATTAAAAGAGTCAATTTCAATTTCTCTTCAATGTCACCTTCATATGTTGTCCCATTGATTTCTTTGGACATCTCAATTTTTAATGAGCTTATTTTAAAGTTCATGTGATTTTCAAACACATTGATTTTAGTGTACATCTCAGTTCTAATTCCATTTCAGTTTTGTTCAATTTCTAGTGCATTGATTTCAATGTACGTGTGAAATTTTAACACATTGATTTCATGTACATTGCAATTTTTATTTTTACTTCAATTTGATTTTAACGTACATGCCAATTTCTATGACAATTCCTACATGTACATGTTAATTTGTATTTATATTCTATTTAATTTCAATTTCAATTTCAAATTTGTATTTCCATTTGTATTTCTTATTTTATTCCTATCTCCATTACCACATTTTAAATCGATATATAAACTTCTAGACATACAATTACTGAGTACATTGATGATCACAAGTTATTTAATTGATTGAGTTAACTAGTGGAAAAAGTCTAGATGTCAACTTTGTAGTTTGTCCAAGGGTACTGAGGTGCGAATTGACCAGAAGACCTAGTTTTCAATGATCGTTTTCTGACATGTGTGCTCTTTGACTAATTGTTAACTCTCTCTGCACATAATTGGTTACATTAAATTTGTCAATTTCAATTTCTCTTCAATGTCACCTTCATATTTTGTAACATTGATTTCCTTGGACATCTCAATTTTTAATGAGTTTATTATAAAGTTCATGTGATTTTAAAACATATTGATTTTAGTGTACATTTCAGTTCTAATTCTATTCAGTTTTGTTAACACATTAATTTCATGTGCATCGCATTTTTAATTTTATTTCAATTTGATTTTAACGTACATGTCCATTTCTATGACAATTCCTACATCTACATGTTAATTTGTATTTATATTCTATTCAATTTCAACTTTGTATTTCCATTTTTATTTCTTATTTCCCATCTCCATTACCACATTAGAAATCAAAATAGAAACATCTAGACATACAATTACTGAATACATTGATGATCACAAGTTATTTAATTGATTGAGTGAATGATTGGAAAAAGTCTACATGTCAACTATGGAATTTGTCCAAGGGTATTGAGGTGCGAATTGACCATAAGACCTAGTTTTCAATGATTTTTTTCTGGCATTAGTGCTCTTTGACTAATTGTTAACTCTCTCTGTACATAATTGGTTACATTAAAAGAGTCAATTTCAATTTCTCTTCAATTTCACCTTCATTTTTTGTCACATTGATTTCCTTGGACATCTCAATTTTTAATGAGCTTATTTTATAGTTCATGTGATTTTAAAACACATTGATTTTAGTGTAAGTTTCAGTTCTAATTCTATTTTAGGCTTGTTCAATTTCTAGCGCATTGATTTCAATGTACGTCTGAAATTTTAACACATAGATTTCATGTACATTGTAATTTTTATTTTTATTTCAATTTGATTTTAATGTACATGTCAATTTGTATGACAATTCCTACACGTACATGTTAATTGGTATTTATATTCTATTCAACGTCAATTTCAATTTCAAATTTATATTTCCATTTCTATTTCTCATTTTATTCTTATCTCCATTTCCACATTAGAAATCGAAATAGAAACATCTAGACACACAATTAATCGGTACGTTGATGATCACAAGTTATTTAATTGATTGAGTTAACTATTGGAAAAAGTCTACATGCCAACTACAAAATTCGTCCAAGGGTACTGAGGTGCGAATTGACCATAAGACCTAGTTTTCAATGATTGTTTTCTGACATGTGTGCTCTTTGATTACTTGTTAACTCTCTCTGTACATAATTGGTTTCATTAAAAGTGTTAATTTCTAAATCTCTTCAACGCAACCTTCATATTTTGTCACATTGATTTCTTTGGACATCTCAATTTTTAATGAGGTTATTTTAAATTTCATGTGATTTTCAAACACGTTGATTCTAGTGTACATCTCAAATCTAATTCTATCTCATTTTTGTTCAATTTCTAGCCATTGATTTCAATGTACGTGTGAAATTTTAACACATTGATTTCATGTAAATTTCAATTTTTTATTTTATTTCAATTTGATTTTAACATAGATGTCAATTTCTATGACAATTCCTACATGTACATTTCAATTTCTAGCAGATTGATTTTGATGTACGTGTGAAATTTTAGGACAAAGATTTCATGTACATTGCAATTTTTATTTTTATTTCAATTTGATTTTAACATACATGTCAATTTCTATGAAAATTCCTACATGTACATGTTAATTTGTATTTATATTCTATTCAATGTAAATTTCAATTTCAAATTTCTATTTCCATTTCTATTTCTTATTTTATTTCTATCTCCATTACCACATTAGAAATCGAAATAGAAACATCGAGACATACAATTACTCAGTACACTAATGATCAGAAGTTATTTAATTTATTGAGTTAACGAGTGGAAAAAGTCTGCATGTCAACTACGAAATTTGTCCAAGGGTACTGAGGTGCGAATTGACCATAAGACCTAGTTTTCAATGATCGTTTTCTGACATGTGTGCTCTTTGACGACTTGTTCACTCTCTCTATACCTAATTGGTTTCATTAAAAGAGTCAGTTTCAATTTCTCTTCAGTGTCACCTTCATATGTTGTCACATTGATTTCCTTAGACATCTCAATTTTTAATGAGATTTTTTTAAAGTTCATGTGATTTTCAAACACATTGATTTTAGTGTACATTTCAGTTTTAATTCTATTTCAGATTTGTTCAGTTTCTAGCGCATTTATTTCTATTTACGTGTGAAATTTTAACACATAGATTTCATGTACATTGCAATTTTTATTTTTATTTCAATTTGATTTTAATGTACATGTCAATTTCTATGACAATTCCTACATGTACATGCTAATTTGTATTTATATTCTATTCAATTTCAATTTCAATTTCAAATTCCTATTTCCATTTCTATTTCTCATTTTATTTCCTATGTCCATTACCACATTATAAATTGAAATATAAACATCTAGACATACAATTACTCAGTACTTTGATGATCGCAAGTTATTTAATTCATTGAGTCAACTAGTGGAAAAAGTCTAGATGTCAACTACGGAATTTGTCCAAGAGTACTGAGGTGCGAATTGACCATAAGACCTAGTTTCCGATGATTGTTTTCTGACATGTGTGCTCTTTGACTACTTGTTAACTCTCTCTGTACATAATTGGTTTCATTAAAAGAGTCAATTTCAATTTCTCTTCAATGTCACCTTCATATTTTGTCCCATTGATTTCTTTAGACATCTCAATTTTTAATGAGCTTATTTTAAAGTTCATGTGATTTTCAAACACATTGATTTTAGTGTACATTTCAGTTCTAATTCTATTTCAGTTTTGTTCAATTTCTAGTGCATTGATTTCAATGTACATGTGGAATTTTAACACATTGATTTCATGTACATTACAATTTTTAGTTTTATTTCAATTTGATTTTAACGTACATGCCAATTTCTATGACAATTCCTACATGTACATGTTAATTTGTATTTATATTCTATTCAATGTCAATTTCAATTTCACATTTGTATTTCCATTTGTATTTGTTATTTTATTCCTATCTCCATTACCACATTAGAAATCGAAATAGAAACATCTAGACATACAATTATTGAATACATTGATGTCACAAGTTATCTAATTGATCGAGTTAACTAGTAGAAAAAGTCTACATGTCAACTATGGAATTTGTCAAAGGGTAATGAGGTGTGAATTGAACATAAGACCTAGTTTTCAATGATCATTTTCTGACATGTGTGCTCTTTGACTACTTGTTAATTCTCTTTGTACCTAATTGGTTACATTAAAAGAGTCCATTTCAATTTATCTTCGATGTCACCCTCATATTTTGTCACATTGATTTCCTTGGACATCTCAATTTTTAATGAGCTTATTTTAAAGTTCGTGTGATTTTCAAACACATTGATTTTAGTGTACATTTCAGTTCTAATTCTATTTCAGATTTGTTCATTTTCTAGCGCATTGATTTCAATGTATGTGTGAAATTTTAACACATAGATTTCATGTACATTGCAATTTTTAATTTTATTTCAATTTTATTTTAATGTACAAGCCAATTTCTATGACAATTCCTACATGTACATGTTAATTTGTATTTATATTCTATTCAATGTCAATTTCAATTTCAAATTTATTCATTTGTATTTCTTATTTTATTCCTATCTCCATTACCACATTAGAAATCGAAATAGAAACATCTAGACATACAATTACTTAATACGTTGATGATCACAAGTTATTTAATTGATTGAGTGAATCAGTGGAAAAAGTCTACATGTCAACTATGGAATTTCTCCAAGGGTACTGAGGTGCGAATTGACCATAAGACCTAGTTTTGAATGATCATTTTCTCACATGTGTTCTCTTTGAGTAATTGTTGACTCTCTCTCTGTATAATTGTTTACATTAACAGATTCAATTTCAATTTCTCTTCAATGTCACCTTCATATTTTGTCACATTGATTTCCTTGGACATCTCAATTTTTAATGAGCTTACTTTAAAGTTCATGTGATTTTTAAACACATTGATTTTAGTGTACATTTCAGTTCTAATTCTATTTCAGCATTGTTCAATTTCCAGCGCATTGATTCCAATCTACGTGTGAAATTTTAACACATACATTTCATATACATTGCAATTTTTATTTTTATATCAATTTGATTTTAACGTACATGGCAATT